>CACRXK020002351.1:520-44252 GCA_902702795.2 Paramuricea clavata | reverse complement strand
TAAAAATACCGATATACCGACATTTCGGTATTTTGCTGCCTAATACCGAAATGAAACGCTCTTTCAAGTCAAACTTGCTTACAATCACGTTTAGAAAGCAAAGTTAATACTCACAGATGCATGATTTTGTTCTTACAGTTCTAGCGACCTTGGTTTAGCAATACCAGACGTCTTGTTTATTAAATCGCCTTAATCGGAAATATAAAAATGGCGAAATTTTTAAAGGAAAATTTCGACAAACAAGAAAACTTTGATTTTGGAAGGTGGAAGTACTAGCATTTGCGAAGCAGCGAAAACTTTTTCTGGCTTTTCAAGTTTTTTTACATGCTTGCTAACTTGTTTATGTGTTAGTTTTAAAAATGCAACGTTTTTTATGTTTATAACTATTAGCCGCTTACTGAAACACTATCTGAATTTATATACAAAACAAATATTTTTCTGAATAATTCAACACTTCGACGCCCAATCGACGGCCTACTAATAATTGCCGCTTAGCGCTGTTAATTGTTAACATAGCTTGATAATGCGAACCTTGTGACATATGCACTAATAACAGTATGTGCCACATTAATATTTTGTCAAAATTTGATTTTTCTTGACGGTCAGCACTTCAGTTTGGCTTAAAAACTAAAACATGTTAAAAATACCGGAATACCGGTATTTACCGGTATTCTGATGGCGGTATATCGGTATTCGGTATTTGCGATATCGATCCAGCCTACGCGTATCTGATATAGTTCGATATTCTTGGTTGTTGGACGCTATATGTTGAACTTATATAGATATGTTATGTGTAGTGGGCGTTAGTAATACCCCCACCTATTCTGTGCTAAATGTCATATAGTAATTAATTAATAATTTTTCTTGTTAATTATTAAAAATTGATTAAAACAATAAAGTGGCTATGTGCTATCAACCGGGCACATAAGCCATAATTATGCTATAAAGGCTTTGACTGGTTTTGTAGTATATTCAGTAGCACAGAAAACCGAGCTCAACCTGACAAACAGTTTGCCGATGGTGGTTTAATATATGCAGGGAAGCGATAAAGAGGGATTTAAGACACTTTGCCTACCGGCCAGTGTAATTACCTTAGGGTCACCTACTATTAAAATAATTTAGCATTGTCGGAAATAAAGTATGTAGTCGCAACACTATTCACAAATCACAAGCTTTTTGTAGTTTTATTAAAAAGTATATTCGCAATCACACGCCCAGTTTGGCTCTCGAGTCTCAATCCCTCACTGTCTCACACTCGTATCACATCACACACACACACTAACTCTAAATCTGTCAATTTAGGTATATATATCACGGATTATATCTCTGGCATGCAAATAATGTCTCTATCTCTAATCAATGTCGTCATGGTTACATAATTAACTAAGAATTAACGAAAATATTTAACACACTCCCCCACATTTGTCTCTAATGAGACAAATGTTCTAAAATTCTAATATATTTCGTGTCCACGATTATACCCTATTACCTATATGAAAAAAATACCAATGTTTTAGATAACTGAACTATACGATTAAAATGTTTCTAAACAATCAGTCCTTTATGAATAATATAAAAAAATATTGTATCTTATCTGTTAATTGTTAACATAGCTTGATAATGCGAACCTTGTGACATATGCACTAATAACAGTATGTGCCACATTAATATTTTGTCAAAATTTGATTTTTCTTGACGGTCAGCACTTCAGTTTGGCTTAAAAACTAAAACATGTTAAAAATACCGGAATACCGGTATTTACCGGTATTCTGATGGCGGTATATCGGTATTCGGTATTTGCGATATCGATCCAGCCTACGCGTATCTGATATAGTTCGATATTCTTGGTGACAGAACCTATCATCATCTCGATATGGTGTCTCTCCACTTTCACCGGTTTAATGTTTAACTTGTTAATTAACGCACTGGACGCATACGAACTACCCGCCCCAGGGTCTAACAACGTGCGGCATTTGATACCATTTATCTCTACAACGACAACAGGGTAGCATACCGATCTGTTCTCATTACAAGAGGCTGCCAAAAGTTGATTATCGAGTTGATCACAAATTGACGTGTGGTGCTTACGTTGGCATTTGTGGCATGCAGAACGACTTTTACAGCCTGCAGCACGATGTTGACCTCGCTGTTCAAAATTGTTTTGGCGCGTTCGTATCCCTCGATTGTGAAAGGCAAACCATCTACTTCGGCGCGTATACTCGGTTCTAGCATTTCTTTCAAGTACGCAAATTTTGTGGTTGGGGCAAGGTCGGACTTATCAATCTCTGCTTCAAACTTGTTCCAAAATGTGAGCCAGTTACTTGCATTCCCATTAAATTTCGTGATTTTTAGCTCTGGAAGTTTAGAATTAACACGAGTTTTTAGCGGTTTAGATTCATGAGCGTGACCTTGTCCTTGAGATTTCCGTGTTTCATCAAGTTTTTGTTCGTATTCTAATTTGAGTTCAAACTTGCGCTTTTCAAACAATAATTGTTCTTTGCGTTCCTTTTCTTTTAACGCATGCTCTTTCTCTCTATCTCTACCTATTTGGTTGGATCTTACCTCAGTGATGGCATTCTTGAGTGCAGTTATGGCTTCGTCTGTTTTCCCAATCTCCCCGTCCAATTCTGCGCCCCATTCTGCAACCACCTCCAGTTCTTCGCCCTTTTCGAATTTGGACTGTTCAACATTTCTTCGCAGTCCATCTACATCGTCTAGCACAGTGTTCAACGCTTTAAGGTGACGTTCCATAGCAGTAATAATGGAACCAGTCGTAATTGAGCCAGTTTTGTCCCGTGTAAATTTAAGCAGTTTTAATTTGGCGTTAAGATCTGCCACTAGTTTCACATCCTCGCTTCCTTCAGTCATATTTAAAACGTACGTAATCCCGTCGGAGGTGCCACTTAGTGTCGGAAATAAAGTATGTAGTCGCAACACTATTCACAAATCACAAGCTTTTTGTAGTTTTATTAAAAAGTATATTCGCAATCACACGCCCAGTTTGGCTCTCGAGTCTCAATCCCTCACTGTCTCACACTCGCATCACATCACACACACACACTAACTCTAAATCTGTCAATTTAGGTATATATATCACGGATTATATCTCTGGCATGCAAATAATGTCTCTATCTCTAATCCATGTCGTCATGGTTACATAATTAACTAAGAATTAACGAAAATATTTAACAGCATCTCATTAGTGCTCTATTGGGAATTGGAACATTTCCTTTTTTCATGGGGGGACTCGTCACATAATCTTCAGGGATTTGATCATTTAAAGATGATTTATACTCCGTTCTGTGCATCAGCTAGTTCTGTTCATAACAAAGGGGGACCCCCAGATATAAAGATTGCCAAAATTTTGCATGTTTCGAACTTTTTTGAATTGAAACGTACAGTTTATATTCATTTACAAGCATAGCGAACCAGAAAAGTGTTAGATATATATTTAATTAGTAAATCATATTTTACAAATAGCATTTCAAAACGTAAACAAAGTTTGCACAGGAGTGGACATCATCTTTAAATTTGAGCTAGCATGTACAGGTCGGGCAAGACATGCATGCATGGTAACCACTCAGCTATACCATTGAGACGTGCTTGAAAATTAGTGGATTTACTTCATGTAATTTTAACACAACAAAGAAATTGTCATGTCGGACAAGTAGAAATTGGCACACTCATGTGACTCCCCCTGACAAGTAGAATCTTCTGGCGTTATTAGTACTATGGATTCGGAGCAGGCGAACCGGGGGGCCCCCAACCCCAATGGGCCAAATGGTGGTCACCAGGCTCTGGCTTTAGAGCAAAAACATTGACCAGGGCCTCTGATAATTAATAATTGTTACAAATTGACTATCAGAATTCTGTAAAATCACTCCCCAAAGTCCAGGAAAATGGCATTTCAGAGACTTTAGATTAAAAAATTTTCTGGGTGAAGGATTTACTTGGGGGTATGCACCACACCTAGTATTGGCAAAAGAGAGTACAAGGTCTGAGTGTCATGCAATGTTCTTATTAAATCCATTTTTTATTTGGAAAGGCAATTATCCTACCTACACCAGCTAGACACTCTCAGACCCTCAGCCAGGGTAATTGCAGTGTTAATTGCTTTAATCCCAAGAGTCCGCCGCATGCATCTCTGCATGATTATGCACTGGTTAAATTGGTTGCTACTTAAACCATTGCAGAGACTCGTTTATTTACATGCATTGACTACAAACTGGCCTAGCTGTATTTACATTGATGGATTTGTTGGATAATTCAGAGTTGCAATATTACCAATTAAGTTGTATTGCACCCTAATGCGCCCTAGTTTATTACGTAATATTTTAAATCCGACTATGAGGACTGGGCTAGATTTCAAGTCCGCACAATTTGATCAAGTCTGAGGTGAAGCTGAGGACTCAGTCGATCAAAATGCAAGGACAATTGAAAACTAGTCCAGTTTGAATTCGAGGATTTGAAATGACATCCCATACGAATAAGTCACTACTTAAAGATGCTGTAACAGACATTCCAACCACCAGAGGTAAAATTTAGGGAGACTGTTCAGTGAATCAGAAATCTAGTTTTTGTGGGAACAAATAATAAAAATTAAGCCTTCTGAAATGGCATTTCCTGCATTTTGGAACTATGTTGTTATAAGTGATCTATAAATTTGCCATAAAGCAACTTCAAAAAAGGTCAAGACAGACTATTATGTTCCTAAAAACAGTATATTTATATAATTTTTATGATATTTCCTGAATATTCTGAAAATCAGGAGAATTTGATAAAAATCAGGAGACCGGGAGATTGCATGAATTTTCGGGAGACTCCCTGTAAAATCGGGAGAGTCGGAATGTCTGCTGTAAAGTCTGTTTTGCACATACATTCTGCACAGGACTACATTCCAATGGTTGGGACCCAACCATTGCATGAATGTTATTAATATTTTGCTGCTTCTGAACTATCTTGAATTGAATCTCTAGTCTGTATTCATTTACAAGCATAGCGAAGCAGAATAATGTTAAAAATTCAGTATAATATATATCTAATCACATTTTACAACTGTAAGCACTAAAGCACCTTTAATTAATTTTGATCCAGTCCAAGGACTGAATTAATTTTGATCATTTGAGCAAAAAAAAGTGAGCAAAACACAAGAGCAAAATAAAGCTATATATATTGTTGACTAATTTATTCGTGAATTATTAATGAGTTTGAGTTTTGCTCTGTTTGACACCAGAAGGTTTTTCTTGTCAAGGGGAATTAGGGCTGGCACTTTAAATGGGTTAATGATGTCTGATGGATGATCATGGATAATCTGATGCAGTCTCTGTAAACATAAAGTACCTCACTTTGGCTAAAGAGTTTTTTCTCGTGCATGTGACACTTGTTAAACCCATTGGTCTCAATCTGGACAAAAACAAGGTTCTTATATGGCCAAGCTATAGGTGATGTACTACTTTCCAGATTAGCATGTATATTTGCAGAAATTTAATATTATGCCTCGATCAACTTTAAATTGTCCAATCAAAAAACGGCATTCATAATTGTAGCACATGATGCTGCGATTTTTTCACAATACCGGGTGCCCCCCCAAAAAAAACTTGCGCTGTTTGATTTGATATAAGGTAAAAACTACTAGCAATTACACTGAAATAAGTTTTATTGTATTGAGGAAAGGCTAACATAGCTATTGATATACAGCCCTGAAAATGTCATGTAATATTACCTGAGGCAACCTTGTTCCCAGGGCTTTCTTATAAGGATGAAGGAAGGGATGAGAAAGCCCTGGTCTGGGCCGGTCAATTTTGCATTCTCATTGGCTAACACCATATTGTCTAAAAATAACTGAACTTGACGGTTGACAATAACAAATTACAATTCAACATTTGTATTTTTATTATTCTTGTGTGTACGAATATGTTTTGCAAAATAATCTTTCAAAGTAAGACGTTTTCCCGACTGCATGATTTACTTTCGTCTTGGCCGGTTACAAAACTCAAAAGCTGTGTCGACATGAGCTGTGATGTTTCCTGACAAAACAAGAAATGTCTACTATTATTTAAGCTGTATAGTTTTTTCCTTGTACAGTATTTATAATGTAGTGCAGATGTCTGATGAACTACTACGCGTATTGCATTGTAGTAATATTTAAATTTACAACATTCTATACTGACAAATAAAAGCAAACAATTAAATGAAACTACTAAATTAAGTTAGGCCCTGTTTACTTTATAACATATAATAATAGCTCTACGCCTTGGCCAATGTAGTCTCTACAAGATTTGTCACGCCACCAAGTTTCACAGTTTCAGAATACCCTGAATACTTGAAAATTGCAATTATATGATAAAATAAAACAAAGATTGTGAAGGGGATAAAATTTGTAGGCAACTTTGCTCCTGAACGGCAAGTGTTGGTGTCCGGCAAAACAAGCGAGTCCGTATCAGGTGTATATTTCTGCACAGCATAAACAGGTTACGAGAGGTTTTATATTTGTGTTTATTTATGTCGTACTAAGTCAGATCTATAAGAGCATATTTAAACTAAATATTAAAGGCAATAGCCATATTGTTCAAGACGAGAGATACAAATTTAGTGTGAATCACCACTTGCATGGATACACCTAGATGCAGCTTGGATGCAGCTTTGCCTGTGGTTGAAAATCTCCAGAAATATCCGTATATCTGACAAAACATAGACGGGGTCTTCAGAGATTTCAGCCAAACTTCTGCTACACATAAATAATATCGATTGAGAAGTCTTTTGGCCGTTTATTTGTTTTGAAGACTTGTATATTCTCAGGTACATTAATGCCTGGGTCTCAGTTTGTGTATTTAGCGAAAATAAACAAAAAATCATAAAAAAATAAGTATGGCCTTGATTATTACCATTTAAGTTTTATATGATTTATCAAAGGAGATTCTAAAAGTTGACCTTCGTTGCCATGGCAACGATCACGTGATGTATATTTCGAAAAACAACACAAAAAATGATACTTTTTATTCAGAGGCTCTGCAGCAGTATATTTCGTGACTGAGAGGACGCAGAATTGCGATAATCATTCACACATAATATCACTGTTTATTGAGTAAATTCGGAAAGTTTACATTTAGGCTTCGTTTCATTATTTTATGTGGCTATATTACGATGATCGGCATCAAACGAATGTTAATCGCATCATTAAATGTTATCTACAAATAAATGTACGGTTTTCAAATTAACGCAGGAAACTTTGTTCCCTCGTTAATGTTTTTAGCTAACAAACATAGCAAAATTTCGTCAAATTACCCTGCTGCAAGTCGAACGCGTTTTTCGCGTGATGAATTTCACGCACCATAATGAAACAGTCTGTCGCTTATTGTAAGGGATATTATATTTCCAATAACAACATTCATTGTGCATTCAAGCCGATATCAGTTGAAGCATAGTTAATGCTTGAAGGGAAGTATGCCATGGTGGAAAAGACCGAGTGAACTATATGTGCTATTAATTTGTAATTCACAAGCTATTTTTCATTGAAAATAAGAAACAGTCAACAATTAATACTAAATAATCGCAAGATAGCGCACTATAAGCTTTTATTTATCAGCAGTTCAAAGGTCAGCTGTCGCAAATGATACAATACTTATTGCTATACAAAGAACCAATTATTACATCAAAACTGAATAGTATACCGACTTCTTTGCATTGTATATTCCAAAATAATCCTGTCGCTCATATATACTATATTTTGATTTGAAGCAAACGCCCGAATTCACTAAAATACTCACACAAAGGGCGAATATTCTAACAGATGCATTACTGACAGATCGCGCGTGCAACACGCGCGCAAGATATCATCGTGGGCAGACCCAGGCATTAACATGCCTGAGTTTCATTAAAGAATATCTCCCCACTCCTTGACGAGTAGCTGTCAAATACTGCCATTTTTGGGTAGTCACATGACCGGCCCAGACCAGGGCTTTCTCGTCTCTCCCCTCGTCCTTATAAGAAAGCCCTGGGAACGAGGTTGTACCTGAGGTACATATGTTTGAATTTGCCAATTTGAAAATGAGTACAAAATCGAGAAACACAGCAAAAAATAACAATTTCAATTTAACTCAACTTTAATTTCGGATAATGTCGTAGTGAGTTGGCCTTTCGTGTTTCCTGGGAAGCGAAATAGCGAAATACAAGCATTAATAATTTACAAACGTTCGAAAGCATAATATATATTTGACGTCCTTTGAGAGTTTGTATTATAAAGTTGGTCTTAATTCGAATATGCCTTCGCCTTTCGAATATCAGAATATGCCTCTATTAACAAAAAATCAAAGAGTTTGAGTTTTAATGGTTTCTCATGCAAGACATTGACATTGTATGATTGTTTTTGTGCAAGAGGACATACTTTCTATGATGAATGAATAAATGTTTATCCACCAATTTAATATGTTTTTCATTCGTTCTTTTGGCCACAATAATAATATATATCAAGTTTAACCAAATAAATATTTGATGGGTTTTTTTGAAAACGGAGACCTATGAAAACGAAGACTGAAGACCTAAGGCTAAGATGAGTCTTCGGTCTTCGTATAAATTACGAAAACAAAGACCCGTTAAGACCCTAGAATATTCATTTACATTGTTTTGGTGGAAAATAAGCGTAAAATTAAAAGTGTCAATTAATTACAAGGCAAGTTATTAATTTTATTAATATTAATATATAATATAATATATAATTTAATGTTCATATTTGGTAGTTAACTCTTACATCTCAGATCTATCACAGAGTACTTATATGCAGAGGTCTCACTTCTGAGGGAAAACCGTAAGGTAGGTTTTACCAAAATAGCTGGCGGCCATGTTCTTAGCAAGTGTCCTAAAGACAACCTCGTACCCAGGGCTAGCCGCGAATTGAAGGTGGCGGCATAGCCCTGGTAAACGCTGGTTACATGACTCCAACATTACGTATAATTGTTACTTTTCTCAACCGGGGGGTGAATGCTAGAGGTGAAACTCAAAGACAAACAGTTTTTATCTCCGAAATTCTTCAATCTTCCCTGTGAATTTTGTATTTCAAGCTTTTCTCAAAGTATGACGATCGATCAAATGGATCAACACTTTCTGTAGAAAAAATTCAGTGAGATTTGTTCGTATGAGACGTTTAAAAGACTTGGATATGTCGCTCAAGACGCTCGATCATCTGCACAGGTTCATGGTTTAGTACTTTGTTCAGTTTGTTGCTACTTGCGAAGCAAATGAATACAAATTCAACTCATGTATGATTAAAAGTTGGTTTGTAGAGGGACAACTTATACGAAAGATATGAATACTTGAGCTTCAAACTAAGGCACAAGTTTATGGACATGCCTAATATATGGACATTGATATTTCACCAATATGTAAATATGAAGTCATTAAATGTATAAAAGGATTGCTGTTGTATATGTACAAGTGTTCTGCTGTGGTATTTACGTTTTTAACCCTTTAAGTGGCAATGCACCACACTTTGTTAGTTTACTCTGTCTAACGCCAGACGATTTTACTCATCAGGTGGACAGTGCATGCCGCCACTCAATGGGTTAACATAGTCAATGAACATGCCAAATGATCCTTGACCGTGGTAGTGCATTTTTGCACTTGCTGGATGATATCCCAACCAAGCATTGTTTCAGAGGAAGAGCCCTGAGATCATGCTGTGTAGCAATTGGAATCTCGTATAGAGCCTGCTCTTGCATAAAGCAGGCAAGACCTTCACTCAGAAGCCAGGATTAATATTATTTCCCCACATAAACACTTGGAAGCCGGACTGTCCCAAAAGGACAAAAAATATGGACAAAAAATATGCAGCCTGGACTTTAGCTGTTAAACAACCAAATCAGCATGATAAATCTGTAAACAGTGTGATAATTTTTGCTTAGCCCAAACCAAAGCCAGTTTTCTAGAATTAATTTGCAGAATCCTAAAAATTGGACCTCCAACTTGAAGAGCTAGATGTGCTAACCAAGTTGCATGAGCAACCCTGAATTGAAGTAACTAGAGCAAATCTTCAAAAAATAATAGAGAGATCAGATTTGACTTCCACTACTGCTATTGCTATCATTAACTATTGACCAGACAAGTTTCATTTATCCAATCAAACAATCGGATGCAACTGCCAGATAAAGTAGTGGTAGTGGAAGTCAAATTTGAACCTTTCTATATGGATTTCAGAGAGACCAGTCATTATTTGCTGATATATTATTATAACTTGTATAATCAAAAGCTTCAGAAAAATGAAATAATTCACACTACAATAGAACAGTCGACAAAGATAGTCTTGCTTCGTTTTTAGTTTCTGTCAAAAATATTTCTTGGGAAAGTACTTATCAAACAAATGATGCATGTGAATCCTATAATAACTTTCACAATAGTTTAAAAGTAGCAATTGATAAGAGTTTCCCCTTAGTAAAAATGAAATGAAAAGCTATTGACCATACAAAAAGTCCCGGGATGACAGGTGGTATTTTGAAATCTATATCCAAGAAAAACCAACTTTATAGAAACTCATTGAAAAAGCCATCCTACAAAATTGAAATGAAATATAAAAAATACAAAAACAAATTGAATCACTTAATCAAGCAGCAAAAAAAGCCTATTATGAGAAACAATTTATAAAACACAAAAATGACATAAAAATGACATGGCGAACAATCAATGAACTACTTCATAGAAATAAAACAAAAATGCCTGACGCGTTTTTACTTAAGAATTCAAACATCAATGTTACAAACCTGGTTGATATTGCAAACAAATTTAATGAATACTTTGTAAGTGTCGGACCACAACTAGCTAAAAGAATCCTAAGGACAGCAACACATCATTTGAAAGCTACCTTAAGGGCAATTATGTTGAAAGTATGTTTATTGAGCCTGTAACCGAAAATGAATTCCTAAATGAAATTATTAATTTAAATGAAAATAAAAGTGCAGGCCACGATGAAATAAATGCAAAAATGATAAAAGCAATAAACTCTGAAATACTTAAACCTCTAACTTACGTCTATAATTTAACCTTCCTTACAGGGAAGATTCCAAAATTTCTAAAAATTGCCTTGGTTACACCTATTTTTAAAGCGAATGAGAGTAATCTTTTTGAGAACTATAGACCGATTTCGGTTTTGACTTGTTTTTCAAAATTACTTGAGAAACTTATGTATAAACGACTATATAATTATGTCGAAAAACAAAAAATACTAACTAAACATCAATATGGATTTCGCAGAAATAGATCTACTGAACATGCCATTCTAGAACTAACCAATAAAATTTCTAATGCAATGGATGAAGGAAAATACACAATGGGTGTTTTCCTTGACCTTTCCAAAGCTTTTGATACAGTCAACTTTGAAATTCTTTTTAGAAAGCTACAACATTATGGAATCAGGGGAATTTCTCTTGAATGGTTTAAGGACTATTTGCATGGACGGACTCAAATTGTGAAATTTAAACATCATAGGTCAATTGAAATGAATGTTACTACAGGAGTCCCACAGGGTTCAATTCTTGGTCCATTGCTATTTCTTTTATATATAAACGACATCAAACTGTAGTGATATTCTTTCTTTTGTATTATATGCAGATGATAGGAATGCTTTCCATTCAGATTCGTGCTTGAAAACTTTATCTAGTACTATGCAGAATGAAATGAACAAAGTAGTGAAATGGCTCAATGCAAATAAGTTATCGATTAACTCTTCTAAAACTAAGTTTGTAATTTTTAAATAAAAAAATAAGTTGTTGAATACGGAAGTCACATTGAAAATAAATAATGATATCCTTAAGCAAGTCCTATTTATAAAGTTCTTAGGTGTTATAATTGACCAAAATTTAACTTGGAAGAACCACATCAACTCAGTTCTCCAAAGCGTTATGAAATCTACAGGTCTGATTGCAAAATTAAGACATTTTACGAATAGAAACACCTTAAAATTAATTTACTATGCATTAGCTTATCCATACCTCACGTACGGAAATCTAGTTTGGGGAAATACATATCCCACAAGATTGCAAAAGTTAATGAATGTCCAAAAGAAAATTGTTCGATTGATTTGCTTCAAATCTTATATGGATCAATCCGAACCATTATTTTTAGACTTGAAAATTCTGAACATCTACAAAATTAATGACTATCTATGTAGTATATTCATGTATTGTTCTAATTATTGTCAAAATTTACCAGACTTCTATAGTAATTACTTTAAGCAAAATAATGAATTTCACAGCTATAATACACGTAATTCCACCAAGTTACATGCTAGCTACAAAAGAACTAATTACTGCAAATATACTGTCTTCAACAAAGGCGTCTCTCTAAGGAATAGTATTAATGAAGACATCAAAAATACTAATTCATATCTCTCTTTTAAGAAAAAAGCAAAATTATATTATTTAGTATCTGATTGATGTAAATATTGTAAATTACTATGAACTATATTATCTCTTTTGTCTTCTCACTATTATTTCTGTTTGTAAATAGTATATTGCTCTTTATTCATGGTTATTGAAAAATGGGGGCCTTACGTAAAAGTCCAACTGGATTTCCAAAGGTCCCTAGCCCTTTATATTATTATATTCTCATATGTATGTATGTATGTGCGTGCGTGCATGCATGTATGTATGTATAAACAAATAAATATCTATCTATCTAAGCTACAGTAACTATATATTCATTTATGATATTGAAAATTGATATATAATTATCTATAAAGTGAGAGTAATTTTTAAAAAATATTCATAACATAAAATGATTCATGCACGCTGGTGATTAAATAAACCATGGAGTGTGCATTCTGAATCTCTACCAATTCCTTGACATTATTTTTCCAGTACAGTGTAAAACTATATAAATGTGACACAGGTTGCAGGTATTAGGTTGCATGTCCACCAGTGTGCTGAAATACCATCCAGTGACCCGGTCTTGTTCATTGTTACTTGCATCTTGCTTAATTCAACTGTTTTTGCCCCATTTCTTGTACCCATAAAGTTCTTTTCAATAATCTAGAAAACTTCAAAATCATTCAGTAAAGTTAATAGAAATCATTTCTTCTTGTTCATACATATGACCCCCATCTCTGTCATGGGCGTTAATCCTGGGGGGATAGGGGGGGGACGCATCCCCCCAGTTGTTTCTGGAGTGGGGGACGAATATCTAATTATCCCTCCCCCACTTTTTAATGTTTAATGAAATTTTGTTTCTTGGTCATCTAAAAACCTAATCCCTGGTATGCTATTCATCCGGACTTGTGGTTGGAACCAAGACATTTAATAAGATAAAGTACAATGTATGACCATTCTGTAGCCGCTGAGAGCAAATATTGACATCGCATATGTTATGTGAATACTAAAAAATATTCAAATTGAATTCAAATTTATACATGTGTTGTAATTTTATAAACATTTACATAAAGGCACTATTTGTCGTATTAGGCACTATTATATTCGTTATTATTACACCCATAAAAAGCATTTAGAAGTTATTTACATTTTGTTTTTCTATTTTGGATAGGCTAGGGGCCTTATAGAAACCTAATAGGCTTTTTAATTAAGACCCCTTACATTATTTCATTCTTATATTTAGTCAGTTCGAATTATTATATTGAGCAAGGATAAAAGTATATATAACATAAAATATTAGCATGCACATTAACTTCATTATATATATTCGAAGTGGAACATACTATATATGTATATTTACAGTAAAGAAAGTGATAATATATTTTAAACAATTATACATCAATTATTGAGCTAATGAGTAATGGACACAATCGTAATTTACTAATTTAACGACTATAAAATTAAGATTTAAGACTACATCATGCACATTATACTATAACTTTACAAGTTTCTCCAAAACGCTGGAAATGCCATTTCAGTGTACCAAAATTTTAAAAAATTTCGGGTAGCATACCTCCGGACCTTCCTAATTTGGAGTCCGTCCCCCTCACTTTTTGGGATGGATTGACGCCCTTGATCTCTGTCAGGTGTGTGATGATGACGTCAACGTCACATACTGTATATAGACAACAATGCTTTGCGAGGACAGAAGCTAGACCACATGGCGAGCAGAGCATGGTGAGCTTGATATTATTGTACTTGAAAAACAACTTGTAGTTAATAAAGCTTGGATATTACATTTGGCAATGAGGATTTTAAATATTGTTTACTATGGCTGCAAGAGTAGACCTTCCCTCGATGCCACAGTTTGGTCCTCATGTAGATTACAGCAGTTTAGCGACACGGTGGGAACAGTGGCTTAAACGATTTCACCTTTATCTTTGAGCGGGAAAAATCACCGATAAAACACAACAACGAGCCCTTCTTCTATACATGGCTGGGCCCCAAGTACAAGCAATATTTGAAATGCTAGCTAATACTGGAGGTGACGATGACTTCAAAACAGCAGTTGAAAAACTGACAGAATATTTCATGCCAAAGAAAAACCTCGAGTACGAGATTTATATATTTTGCCAACCCCGACAAATGATTGACGAAACATTGGATCAGTACCACACGCGCCTTCGAAAGCTTGCTACAACATGCGAGTTTACCGATGTTGATCGAGAAATTAAAACACAAATAATACAAAGCTGCGTTTCTACGCATCTTCGGAGAGAAGCGCTTTGTGATTCAATGCTTACTCTGAGTGCCTTACTTGCTGAAGGTCGTTCCTTCGAAGTAAGTGAAAAACAAGCTAAAGGCATCGAGAAATCCCTTGCAGCTGTCAAGATTGACGAAAAACTCCCTACTGAAATCGACGATAGTGTGAATGTCATTCAACATCAACAACGCCAACAACCGCCGTTCGCTCGTCAGGAAACACTGAAACGCAAGTGTTATTATTGCGGGTTAGACTATCCCCACAAGGACAATAGCTGCCCAGCTTATGGCAAAGAATGCTCGTTTTGTCATAAGATGAATCATTTTGCAAAAGTAGTCAAAATCGAGATCAACATAAATTTCCTCGACAGCCTCGCTCATCACGCCAATTCAACAACTCTTCAATTAACACTGTTAATAGACAGCACACTGACAATGAAAGCAACTCATCCTCGGAAGATGAATACATCTACACAGTGAACACAAGCTCAGCAGTTACGTCCAAGGACAATTTGACTGCCAAATTAAAGATCAATCGGACGAATTTTCGAGCACTCATCGACACCAGGGCATCTATCAACATTATAGACAAGTCGACATTTCAACACTTATGTAAACAAAAACCTATTAAAATACATTGTTCAAAAGCATGAATATATGTGTATGCTGCACAATCGCCGCTTCCTATGCTGGGAGTATTCGAAGAAATCATCGAGTCGTAAACAAAGATGACAACCGCCAAATTCCACGTTGCAAAAGGGGACAATGGCAACTTACTTTGCTCAGAAACTGCAGCAGAACTCGGGTTAATAACATTGAACATACATAACGTAAGCAAAGACAAACCGGAAGTAAACACAACTACAAAAGTAAACACAACTGTGAAAGTGCCAAACGAATTCACACCTGAGGCAGAAGCCACTGAATTCATTCAAAGTCTGACAAATGAGTACGAGGACTTATTCAGAGGAATTGGGTGCCTGAAAAACTTCAAACTTAAGCTACACATAAACCCTAACGTCAAGCCAGTTGCGCAACCAGAAAGGCGTATACCATTTCACATCTGGGAGAAAGTAACTCACGAACTGGACAAGTTAACAAAGCAAGGTATCATCAAGCCCTGTTCTGGCCCAACTCCTTGGGTCTCGCCCCTAGTTGTAGTACCAAAACCGAAGAACCCAGAAGAAACAAGAATATGTGTTGACATGCGTATGCCCAATACAGCGATAATTCGTGAGCGCCATCCCATGCCTACTGCTGACAAACTTATCCACAAGCTAAATGGCGCAAAAGTCTTCTCAAAACTCGATCTTCGCCACGGATACCACCAAATTCTCTTAGCTCCTGAGTCTCGTTACATTACGACCTTTCGTACCCATAAAGGACTGCACTGCTATGTCCAACTTAACTATGGCACATCAGCAGCCTCAGAAGTTTTCCAATATGCTATCAGCCAAGCCATTGCTGGCATTGACGGAGTTGTCAACATCAGTGACGACATACTCATATTCTTTAAAACACAGATTGATCATGACACAGCCCTTAAAACTGTATTTGAATTATTGCCACAAGTCGGCCTCACCCTCAACAAATCGAAATGTGCTTATAACAAGAGTACATTGGAGTTCTTTGGTATGATTTTCTCTGCAGATGGAGTCAGTCCGGACCCAAAGAAAATAGAAGCTATCGTCAATGCTCCCCATCCAACCAATGTGTCGGTGGTGATGCATATTCCCGGTACCCAGAAGTCAAAATTGTACATTCAACATCAGCAGCAGCACTTATCCTGAAGCTGGACAGAATACTCTCAACGCATGGAATTCCATACAAAGTTGTATCAGACAATGGTCCTCCATTCAACAGACAGGAAATCAGGTGATACATGGAGATCCATGGCATTGAGTTTGTAACAGTCACCCCTTTATGGCCACAGGGCAACTCAGAAGCGGAGTTATTCATGAAACCATTGCTTAAGTCCATTCTAACAGCTCGAACACAGGGCCGAAATTGGAAAAAAGAATTATTCACCTTCCTCCTGAACTATCGAGCGACTCCCCACAGCACCACAAAAGTTGCCCCAGCCGAACTCCTGTTTAACAGAACAATTCGCACCAAGTTACCACAACAATACACTTCATCAAAACCAATCGACAAGCATATCATGGCAAAAGAGAATGATCACAATTCCAAAGGTCAAATGAAAAGGTATACTGATCAGGCGAGGCACACAAAGAAGACTCTGATTAACGTTGGTGATTTGGTTATATATAAACAACAAAAGAGGAACAAGTTTTCAACAAAATTCAATCCAGCCCCCTACAAAGTGATCAAAGTCCACGGTGCCACAGTTACAGCCCAACGACACTCTCGTCAAATTACCAGAAACATATCCTATTTCAAGCGTCTTAACCTTGGTGAAAAAGAGCGACAATACCATCTTGATGATCAACTGTCAGATGAAGAAGAGGATGAGATAGTAAGAAACGAACAGGATCAAGAAAACGAAGAGGATGCAAGAAGTAACCCTACAAGGGATACTCGGCAATTCTCAGTCATTAACTTATGAACTGGTAAATAAGGTCCAGGGTACTATTAAAAAAAAATTTGAGCTATAGTTTTGTATGTTCTGAAGTTAGAAAGTATTAAATGCAAAGGTAGGGAGGAGTGTGATGATGATGTCAACGTCACATACTGTATATAGACAACAATGCTTTGCAAGGACAGAAGCTAGACCGCATGGCGAGCAGAGCATGGCGAGCTTGATATTATTGTACTTGAAAAACAACTTAGTTAATAAAGCTTGGATATTACAAGGTGTTAGAGTAGAAATTTATTGAAGCCTTCAGAAAATAATTATGGCTGCAGAGTTAGGCACTTTTTTTAAAGATCTCAAGGGCACAAAAGGTATAAATGTAGGGGCAAGAGAACAAAATAAAATTATGAGATTCGGGGGCAGGTTTTACGATGGGGTGCTAAACCTTTTCCCTAACAAATCCCTGACCAGCTGTAGTTGTCATGGATATTAAAAATACCCATCAACTCACTAACATTAAATAATGCTGAATAAATGCTGAAACTGATGTTTGACTATTGAAATATCCTAGCAGGTTAGGTTGATCAGATTTTAGCTTTGTCAACCTGGCCACTGTGTTATTACAGTAATGGCTCATTTAAATAATTTCAGGTCATTAAATACACGTTTCTCGCAGTGATAAATCAATATTTTAAATAATAATCATGTGAGAGTAGAACTTTACTGAGAGTCTGAGTATAGTATTTAATATAGGTGATAGTCTGGCCATGTGTTTCTCAATTCAGCTATAAACTATATTAACATACTGTATAAAATATATTAAATAGCCTTCGAAATATATATTTCATAGAGCTAGTCAGTGTAACAAATAATGGGAATCTGCTAAATAATTTGTAACAATAAAATACTTCTAAACATTTTATAATTCATAGACCTTATTCATAAATCGTGACGAGGCCTCGTATCCTGGGATACGGGGAAAAAAACGCGGGAAAACAAGCGAAAACTGCTTGACAAGCCAAATTCAGATGCTATATATCGACTTCAAAAACTCATTAATAATTCATGAAGCAATTATCCAATCTTGAGTAAGAAATTAGTCACGTGCATACGTCTTTATACCAGCTAAAGAACACTTTAACAAAGACCATTGTTATGCAAACTATATAAAGGTTTTTATATAAAGATATTTATATAAAGATTTTTATATAAAGATTTGACTTATTTTGCATACGTTTTTGAAGTCATTTAAAAAACTCGTGGGTCGTGTTTTATTAGGTCTAAAGCCACTCGCGCTGCGCGCTCATGGCTTTAAACCTAATAAAACACTCCTGCTCGTTTTTTAAATAGTACTTCAACGGCTTGTTTCTTGTTGCTTTTTGCGATTTATAACGATTTTTGTGTGTATTTTAAGACTTTGTGCCCACAACGAAAGCGGGAAACGAGTATATTATAAAAGCGACCAGTTTTTCTCCCGTTTTTTTTTGTGGAAAAAATGACAACGTAGCGACAGTGTTTATCCAGAAGCGAAAAACAGCATTTTACTGAGATTTTAACGTCAATATAAAGGTTATTCCGTGAAAAATCAAGACAACTATGGAATGAAAGTATAATTTTTCGAATTTGACATTAATATGAAAGAAAACAACAGGTCAAAAATCACAAGAGAACGTCAAATGTCATTGATTCGTACGGGAAAATATGAACTGTGGCTCGATAACATTCTGTAAGCAGCTTACAAGTTTAAAAAATGAAGGCTACATTACCTGAGTGAGATGTAATCTTATTTCTTCAACAATAGTTTCATATTTCTTACGATTTTGGTATTGTATAGACGTTTTGTAGCCTTGTTGGTTGTTTGTTTTGGCCATACAAACTACGACAATGATACAAAGTCAAAGGTTTCCTTTTTCAATTGACTCCAGCATCTTTTGCTTTAAATATCATGTTATATTTCTCATAAGTATTTTTTTCAACTTTCAAACTCAGTTTTATAGATATTATTTTCGAAAAAAGCCGTAATATTGACGATAAAAAGCTGCCATAGCCGACAGCAAAAAAAACATTTTGTCAATTTTCCCGCGTTTTCCCCGTTTCCTAGGATACGAGGCCTCGATCACGATTTATGAATAAGGTCTATACTGTACCTTTTACTTGATGGAAATCATCACAAATTTTAATAGTATGTACGAGGTTGGCTCCATTTTCCTTCGAAATTCGAAACATCACCTCCTCGGCGATTTATATGATGCGATATAAAAGAAGATTGATGTACATTCGATGTATATATAAACGTAACATGTTAAAAAGAAAGATTACAACAAAAAATAAAAGAACATAAATAATCCGCGGCAATTCAAGTTCTATTCGTGAACTTTTCGTCGCCCTCTGTCTTTATTTCCATAAAGCCCGCTCACAGGCTAATACTCCAAGAATCTTGGAGTACTTGCCTGTCACGCGTGACCAGCATTTACCAGGGACGAGGTTGTCCTAAAGAAAGGCCCTGGAAGATTAAATTTCAATATGTTTTCAGGGGGACTTGACTACTTCTCGTTAGGGCACTTCTTAAGAACATAGCGTACTGAAAGAATCCCTTATGCTAAATTAACCTGAATCACTGAGATCTCTGTGTGTACTTACTCTGTGGTTCTATTGACCGTGGTATTACTGATTCAAAGTGATTTGCCCAGACATTGACAAGACATTGACAATATAGTACAGCAAATGCATATATGCATGTGGAATATATTGTTACTGTAAAGTTTTGTTAACATATTGTACATTTCGCAATTGTAATTCTGTTGTTAACATTTTACATTTTAAAGTTATTTAAATCTTAGTCTGATGTTTGCCTTTGACTAAATACATGGGTGGTTTACTGGTTCAGATTTCTATGATTCTATTTTTATTGCTAAACCGTATTTTCCTTAGTTTTTGTCACAATTTATCAGAAATTTTTCGCAACACTGTTATGCTTATTTGCATGAAAACAACGTATAAATGAATATATTTTATGGTTTTCATAGTACGAAGACGGGTGTTCGTTTTCGTAATTACAAACGCCAAAGACCCATCTTAGGTCTTCGGTTTAGTCGTTTTCGTAGGTCGTCGTTTTCGAAACACCCAATATTTGATTGGCAATTTTATGCAAATTTGTCAAATATGCTTAAACATTGATAGCTCAGTCAATGTTGCACAGACATTTATATATCAAAATCTAATAAATTAGTGCTTTTTTAATACAATACAACTTATTTGAGTGCAATACCTTTTATAGTTTTAACGTTACATTGAATCAAACAGCGCAAGTTTTTTTGGGACACCCGATCTGCATGCACATCACATGTGGAAATCAGGGGCGTAAATGTCGAGGGCTTGGGGGTGGTTCAAGTGGGATACTCAATACAGTCTCCAAATAATGCATTGTGTATATATCTGGATACGCTGATGGCCTGTGTTGTACCACATGCACTTTGGAGAGGAAGCTGCACTGATGAGGCGTAGGATGCCGAAACATGCATGATGTTACACAGGGAAATTTTTAATCCATTTTTTATGCTTTGAAAATTATGAAGAATGGCTTTAGTTTTGTTCCGGAGCGTTTTCTATTTTGCGTTATGACGTCACAGGTTGTGCTTAAGATGGCAGCAAAAAAGAAGAAAGTCAACATATCAGAAGTGATGGAACAAAATTAAATGAAATTTGGTCCAGTTAGTAAGTGCACCTAATTAGCTATGACCACCACATAAGCATTCTAAAACGTTTGCTTAGGTGCACTGACAACTCTACCAAATTTCATTTAATTTTGTTAAATCATTTCTGAGATATGCAGCCATTTTAAGCACAACCATTGATGTCATAACAGAAAAATACAAAATGCCCGATAACCTGGGAATGAAATGAGGTGTAAGACGTTGTTAAGGTCGTTCTTCATAGTTTTCAAGATACTCTCAAGTGATAAAATAACCCAAACAGTAATAAAAACTTTCACACAAGCTAATTGTTATCAGGTCATTTTCGATAACTTTTAAAAAAACGTTTCTCTTTTAATTTTCTAATTTAATTAACAGGTTGTGATCGCTGTGGCGCACCAGTGAACAATCCAAAATGCGAAAAGACACGCTTTGGCAATTATCACTGACACTGCACCGAATACAAGGTGGGGAAAAAAGTATGCAGAAAAGACACTCCCCGCCAACTTGCATGTTAAAAAATCGTCAATTCCTTGTGCGGGGAAAGGAGTCTTCACAAAGGAAAATGTAAAGATTAACACACGTTTTGGGCCATACACTGGCAAAAATATTAATATAGATAATATCAACGGCATGGACTCTTCGTACATGTGGGAGGTATGTTTCTGTTCTTTGGTTGTATATCAGGGTCTTAGTTAGAGGACCGTGTTTATTATCACGGCCAAAAATGGAAAAACACGGCTAGATAAAATGAACGCGACTTCATTATTTATATAAGGCTGTGTATAGGTTCATAAAATAAGGTCTGTGTTACTGCTTACAACAGATATAATTTCTTACTATATTTACATCGTAAGAAAGTTTGTAAAATCTACTGTAGTTGTTGAAATTGGCAAAACTGATCCGTCGGATGTTTTAATGTTTTGATGGATTTGGTGTTACTGTAAAATGGTTTTAAATACCCCTAAGAGTTGCTGAAATAACGTAATGTTTTAATGTCAGTGCGCAATATCAGTGTATGCTCGCTTTGTATTTGGTTCCAAAGCATAGAGCAACCACAGGCATTGTCTGTTGTTGGTGAGCCATAACTAGAACCGTGAATTTGGCTATTCAAGGTAATTGACATGTGCACACCTTGGTCTGATATTGATCCTGTAGCTTTAGAAAAATGTGTATGTGATGAAATCGAAGTTGCAAATCAGTAGTATCATAATAATGGAATGATTGTAAATGAGACCAAGCATCAAGCACTAATTCTTGGCAAAACTGATTATTGCTTCTCTTTTCCAGCCGTAAAAGAATCAATAGATATGTTTGGTATGGACATTGATAATAAACTAAATTTCAATAATCATATCACAACCGTTTGTAAAAAGATCAGCAAACAGTTCAATGTCATGCTAAGATTTCGGAATTTGATTTCAAAAGATACACTTTTAAAGCTGTATAAAGCATTTATTCTGCCGAACTTTGACTATTGTTCATCAGTATGGCACTTTTGCAGTGCACGTAATACAGATAAAATAGACGCTCTGAATAAGCGCATTCTTAGATTTATATTGCGAGACAATACTTCTTCGTACAGTATCTTGCTTTGTAAAGTTGGTTTAAAATCTTTATATACTAAACGCTTACAGAAATTTTTGATCATACTATACAAGTTTGTATATTCCTAATTATCCAGGATATATTAGAAATATGTTCAAACTACGGGATACACCATATGGTTTACGTGGTAACTACATCTTATCGCTACCTCATTCGAAGACAACGACTTATGGTTTACATTCCTTTTCCTATTTGGCAGCGAAATTATGGAATTCTCTTCCAGACTGTCATAGAATGACCAACTTTCTTGACTTTAAACGACGTATTCTACATTATGAACCTTCACATTAAATTCTTTTTGTATATATATAGTTTCTATTTAGTATTAGTATTTATTTATATATTAATTACTTATACTTAGGCCTAGTTACTCGGAGAAATTAGCTATGTAAGCTACTCACAAATTCGAGTATAAATAAAGTTTATGTATGTATGTATGTATGTATGTATGTATGGTCATTTATTAACACGCCCAAGATCTAAAATCCTAGCTATTAAGACCCTGTCGTATATTAGGGATTGTCATTGTAGTATAGAGTGTCGTTGTTAAGGTGGCTCCCTATTCATTTTAAATAGTGAAATATTTCTTGAATTGGAAATTAATTTCTGGACACTTAATGTTTGTAGTGAATGACTGATTGTACCACAATCGGAAATTACCGATTTCCAATTATTCAGACGTCCAGTTTCAAAATGGCGGCTTTTGGCTGAGTGACCAGACTCGTCTCCAGTCGCTTTTAAATATAAATACTTGTAGATCTTATATTATTTTATAATTCCTCTTTATTTACAGTAATAGCATTTCTTTTTTGTATTGAACAATATTCAGGCAATGCTCAGGTGGCTGAAGACAAGAGTGGGCGCGTGGGCTGAAGCCAGAGGGCGCGTAGAGGCTGACAGGGAGGGCGAAAGAAAAAAATTAGTGACAGGCAGATTACTGTGATTTTTCTTGCAAAAAAGTGTTTTTCTTGCAAACTAATATTTTATACTTCAAGTTTGGATTTTTTGACATTGGTATACATAAATCGATCATTTATGATGTAGTCTCTGCAAAGTGCGTATTTTTAGCAAGTATATCAGCCTTCAATTGGTCAAGTCTGGAGCACATCAAAATGGCGGACTCTGATGAACTTAGATGGTGAGTCTAAAAGACAATATAATACATACCACTTGAATTTGTTGACCCTTTGAGCCGTAGCATAAATTTGCGTATACTAAAGCAATTAAGAAACTGGGATTCATTATATGCTCGGCTGATTAGCGTCATGTTGCTTTGTTTCAAGTTGTAATTTTTGTCGTTCTGAACTATAGACTTCGATTCCATAAATTCAGATGAATGTCCTAAGACCAGCACTCCTAGAACTCCTAAAGTGAGAAAGTTACTGCCATTTGACATCAAACACGACCTAACACCAGATTCTAAGAGTCCGGGATTACCAAGAACTAAATGCAGGAAAGTTGTTCAAGGGTGGAACTTGTATTTTTTCCATCAGCACAGTATCACTAATAAGATCTAGTAATATAATTGTTTGAGTGTGCAGGTGATGTTGGCACATTTGTTCCTGGAGATCTTCAGGGCTCTTAAAGAATATATGCATCGAAAGAGATGGGGAAAGAGTTAAACAAGAGGATGTTGTTACTGATCTTAGCACAAAAAGCCACCTTTCAAGAGCTTTGGCAGCCATATTTCCTAACTGAAAAGAAAAGGGTGTTGTGCGAACATGAACAAATATATTCTTCTTACATGTGTAAAGGCTGATGTGCATATGCAATAAATGATCAATCCAATTCATTACATTGTATTACAAATGACATAATATTTTTATATTTGTCTGGTATATTGTTTTGGTTAATCTTTCTCAGGATGCTACGTGCACCTCACTCACCTTCCACCCCTGAAATTTTCTGCACAAACCCCATTGAAGAAATCCAATTAAAATTGTTCAAAATTAATCCAGCTATTTTGTCTTCAATTTCCATACATCTTGCTTGGTATTGTATTTTGTCACCCAGATCAAGATTAACCCTTTAAGTGGCAATGCACCCTGATATGCCCTATGTTATTATTTTACTCTGTCTAACACCAGACAATTTACTCATCAAGGGAGAGTGCTGTCACTCTAGGGCTTAATTGGGAAACCAGGGTAAGTCAGGACAAATTCCCAATTGTGTGATAAATGGTGTCCCAATTGTGAGATAATTCTGGAATAAACAAGAATATATTATATGCTGTAAAGTTGAGTACAGAAATGATGATGGGAAAAACAAGAGTTATTTTTCACCCTGCTCGGTTTCCTTTGTTCTTATCGGGGAATATATTCAATATTCCCCTCTAATCAATTTCCGTTTAATAATCCCCTCTAATATTCACCTGCAATTAATAATCCCCTCTAATATTCACCTGCAATGTCTTTGCAGCACAAAAAATGACAAGAAAACAACATCACAAAGGCAATATGGCATTAAGAATTATTTCTATTCTGACTCATTAACACGACCTCGCAATGTGAAAAATAAGTACGTTATTTTGAGGCACCTCGGGGATATGTGTTTATTCACCTCGGCGCTGTGCGCCTCGGTGAATAAATCACATATCCCCTCGTTGCCTCAAAATAACCTATACATACCAGAACCATTGGTGGTGCAATTATCAGACTTAATGGTATAACAATCAAAAGTCAGTGCTGTAGCAAGCTCAATAATTGGGGGGCGGGGGCTCATATTCATTTATTCATGTTCACAGACCATAAAAACAATCGATTTCAAAAGAAATTAATAACGTAGAACACAAATATACGAGCCTTTCTCCAATTCAGTATCGAGCTTGCTACGGCACTTAAAGTGGCCCTAAACGTTGGCCATGATACAAGGTAGAAATTACCTTCCCATTTCAAGGACTATTGAGTGCAAGGATTGTCAGAACATAGTTAGAAGTAATTGCCAGATTGCCCCCAGTGCATTGATACAGTTTTCCAAATCAAATCAAATCAATAAAATTTTATTAACCATATTCAAATATTTACAAGCAGGTAGAATTATTTAAACAGACGGATACATATTATAATGAAAAAGCTATAAATTTAATTATAAAATAGAAGGAAAGAGTAAAATGTAATATGGATGGAGATTGGCAGAAGAAAACTCCAGGGAGTTTGTAGAGAATGCCAATCACCAATTTTACCAGGGTCGAGTACAAACTGAGCAGGGTTTCTTATCCAAAATACACTAATTCAGCTTTTCATAATTTCATCAAACAATGAATATTTGAGCTTTTTTTGAAATGATTTTAATGTTTTTGACAGAGTGATAGTGTCATCAAGCGAATTCCAGAATAGGGTCCCGCTTTGTCTTAGGGTCATTTTTCTAGTTGTGGTTCTTACTTGAGTGATATGTAATTTGCTGGCAGTTCTGGTATTATAGTTGTGAATTTCATCAAATGAACAAAGTAGGTTTGGAAGATAGGTGGAAGAGTACGAGGGTAGTTAATGCATCTAAATATAAAGGCTCCAGTTTGGTATTTATTTATGTCATAAACAGTCAATAATTTCAGCTTATAGAATAAGGGCTTTGTGTGGTCTCTAAATCCAACGTTAGCAATTATTCGTATCATACGTTTTTGTAGTTTAAAATTTTTTTCTAAATTTGTACTATATGTTTTAGCCCAGATAATGTTACAATATTGTATATATGGTAACACAAGCGTGCAGTATAGTGATCGACGTGCTGTGGCTGAAATTAATGACTTAATTTTATTTATAACACCAATGGATTTTGACATTTTTAGAGAAACGCTATTGATATGTGGCTTCCAATCAAGATTTTCATGAATATGAACACCAAGGAATGTTATAGAACTAACCTGTTCGATGAGTTTGTTATCTATCTTAATATCAGTTGTTTTTGTATAGTACTTGTTTCTAGCACAGAAAATAATACATTTGGTTTTCTTCAGATTTAACGAAAGTTTGTTTGATTTAAACCAGGTGGCTATAACACTGAACTCTTGGTTTGTAATCTGTATCAGTTTAGTAAGGTCTTTCCCTGAAGAAAAGAGACTGGTGTCGTCTGCAAACAGGATTATTTTTAAAAGAGAAGAGCAGTTAGAAATATCATTCACATATATAAGGAATAATAGAGGTCCAAGTATGGACCCCTGAGGAACTCCGCAAACAATAGTTTTATGCATTGACAGTATATTATTGAATTTAATGAATTGTTTCCTATTAAAAAGGTAATCTGAGAACCAAAGTAATGGTGCTCCTCTTATCCCATAGTGATTAAGTTTCTCGATAAGAATTTTGTGGTTCACAGTATCAAATGCCTTACTTAAATCAATGAATACACCTACAGAAAATTCTTTTTTATCAATTGAGTTTGAGAGGTTATCAATTGAGTTTGAGAGGTTATCAATTAAGTCCAAAACTGCCATAAAGGTTGAATGATTTTTTCTGAATCCAAACTGATTATCAGAAAGAATGTTGTGTTTAGTCCCCGAGCCGACGGCGCGAAGCGCCGTGCGAGGGTACTAATTCCCCCCGGCTATTTACACCCGGGGAAACGAAAGCATTAGCGGAGTCTAAAGTTCATCAAATATCGCGGGCGTGGGTGACCAACGATGGGTGGTCATCCTCACTGATCTCAAACATATGGCGGACTGTCATGAATAGCGGACACTGATTGGTCCAATTTAAATTTTGCATTATAACGACTGGCACGGATGTATCACGACAGCGAAATAGCAAACATTTCTTGATTTGATGATTGATAAATTTCTTGCAAATATATTTCATTTTTACTCGCATTTTTGCAAGATTTTGTAAATTTCAAAAGCTCTCTTAAAATGAAACTGCGAAAGAATCGTCTAAAAGAAGGGAGCCGACGTTAACGAAGGTAAGTTTGTTTTAAATATTGATTTTATAATGGCTTTAAAACCCGACGGCCTTTGCGTATATGAAACAACTAAACAAACAGCATATAATTTTAGTGTATCTTTAATACTGATTCCCTTTTTTATGATATTGAATTTCTAAATAAAAAAGAAAGCACTGAGTTATTTGCAAGCCAGAATTTGAAATCATTTTATTGCTAACTCAAAGTTTATCGATAAAGCCATTTTAAAAGGTAGTTTAGTTTTATAATGAACACTAGTGACTTTAAAACGTTTTGCGAAGTGTTTGTGGTTGAATTTTACCTTAAATTGAGGCTTATATTACGTATAAAAACATGCCTAACATATATTTATGTTGGGAAATTAATAATTTTGTAATTAAAAGTGATATTTTTAGGCGATTTTTCATTTGTAAGAATATTCTTAAAAAATTATCGTGTTACCATGACAACTACTTTAGAACTTCATGTTCGGAAAATACAATGGTTTTGTCAGCAAGGCAAGGGTTTCTGCATGCATGTATTTTCTAGTAAGATATTTTATGAGTCTTACATAGACAACTCTTTCAAGAATTTTAGGAAAAATTGGGAGTATTGATATGGGACGATAGTTAGAGAATTTTTTGTTGTCATCAGCTTTGAAAATGGGGAGGACTTTGGCAACTTTAAGTTGGTCAGGTACTCTGCCCGACTCCATTGATATATTGAAAATGTATGAAAGAATGGATGCAAGTGGCTCTGCAGCCTGTTTGATTACAAAAGGATCTAGACAGTCTGGACCTGGTGATTTATTAGGATTAAGATCTCTTATTATAGCAAATATTTCATTATCATCAGTAAGGTAGAATACAAAGGAGTTGGGGTAAGACCCTGTTAAGAACTGAGTGAATTTTGTTTGAGTATATGGAAATTTAGAAGCAAGGTTAGTACCAACATTTACAAAGTAATCATTAAAGGTATTGGCGATCATTTCAGGATTTGTGATATCGCTATTGTTATGGGTAAATGAATTTGGATAATTGAGCTGAGGTTTAGATTTATTTAATAGTTCTTTCAAAGTTTTCCAGGTAGCTTTAATGCTGGTTTTAACAGATTTGAATTTATGATTATAAAAATGTTTTTTAGCTATCCTGAGAAGATGATTAAGTTTATTCCTGTATATTTTGTACTTTTGTTCATATTTGGCTGTCCTATTTTGCAGGAATTTGCTGTAGAGTTTATTTTTAAATTTGATAGATTTAATTAATCCCTGTGTTATCCAGGGCTTTCGGGATTGGTGTTTTGTTAGTTTAACCTTTGTTAATGGAATATGCTGATTATACAAGGTATTAATGTGATCAGAAAAAAGGGTATAGGCAGAGTTTGGGTCAGATGTGGAGAATACTGAACTCCATTCGGATGACCTTAAAGAGTCCAAAAATCTATTCACATTCTCCCTTGTGTTATTCCTTTTATAAATAAAGGGAGGGGATCTTGGTTTGGGCATATTCACATCCATGACAGAGAAGATGGGTAGATCTATACGTAGGGCTAGAGATCTTTTAGAAACCCTTTTGGGCTTTTATTTTAAGACCCCTAGTTATAACAAAACTTTTATTACTTAGTATAATTTCATGATGTCATAAAAATAGTACATAATATAATAACGAAAATATATACAATTGTGAGAGTGTTTAAAGGAAAGTTAGTCTATTTACAAGATTTTTCAGATTTTTTAAACTTTATACATTAAAATAGGATGATTAATTAGCTGATTGGTGTGATATAAAGTATGTTTTCACATTTTTTTTGAAAACCATATATGATCCAATATTTTTTAACTCCGTACTTAAATTATTCCAAATGTCAATACCTTTACTAACAACAGATTGTTTTCTATAGTTTGTTCTTGTATAAACTTTATGCAATTTTTTTGAATTTCACGTGCAATGTTCATGAATGTTTGAATTTTTTATGAAGTATCCATTAAAAATGTCGGGTAAATCATTAGTACAGTTGCAACGGTACATAAATAAGCTGGTAAGGTAATCGTTAATTTTGAAAATATTTAATATTTTCAAATCATTAAATAGCGGTTTTGTATGTTCTGTGTATGATTTAAATTTCATTAATCGAATAATCTTCTTTTGAATTCTGAAAAGCTTTTCAATTTTCGAAGGGTATGTATTACCCCAAGCTAAATTACCATATGTAAGGTATGGATAATAGGTCAACTTTATAGTGTTCAAGTTCGTAAAATGTCGCAATTTTGAAATTAGTCCAGTAAACTTGACAATAGTTTTACATATAGAATCAATATGATTTTTCCACGTTAAATTTTCATCAATTAGTACACCCAAAAATTTTGTATAAGAGACCTTTTGGATCAATTCATTTCTTATTTTTATTGTAATATTATGAGATTCCAATTTTTTATTTTTTGATTTGAAAAGAATTAATTTCGTTTTAGAAGCGTTAATTGATAATTTATTAGCATTAAGCCAATTCATAATTTTATTCATTTCTTCTTGCATTATATTCGTTAAAGAGGTTAAGCAAGAATTTGAATAAAAAGCATTTGTGTCATCTGCATACAAGTAGGGGTGGGCGATATTTCGATATTTTGATTTATCGCGATATTTTCAATCACGATTATCGTATCGAAGGGAGAAACTTGAGCGACGATATATCGAAATTATCGTCATGCTCGATGACTATCGTGATATTGCTTCGCATGTGTATATAGCTGTTATAAAATCCTAAAAAATTCTTTCAATTCCTTGAAAATATAGTTTTTAAAAGAATTAAAACTATTTCTTGAATTAAATACAAATTTTATAACACGACAACTGTCAATAAGAATACGATAAGACGATACAAAAGCTAATAATTATGTATTAACCGCTGAACAGTGAAATTGCAGGCTTTGCTTTCCCTGTGTGCCCACGGCATTTGTGGCAGCGGAGGCACAGCAAACGTTTGTCAAACGTATAAAAACGTTTTGCATGAATGGACACCGAAGTAACAGACGACCAAATCTTATTAAAAAGAAAAATACAAAGAGCGCTGCATGGAATTTTTTCGGAATCGAGGCAGACGAACATGGCGTATCAATACCATCACAAGAGCATCGGCCCATTTGCAGGATATGCTACAAGTCAGTGCCATGTAAAACTGGCAACACCACAAATTTGTTTAGTCATCTTCGTGAACGACACCCCGATGCATACAAAGAAGCAAATCAAGGAAATATGAACACAAAGAAAGCATCAAGGAGTCAAGGTATGCAGCCAACACTTGAGACTGTTGTTGAGCGCTCAACTCATGATCCCAAAGGTAGCCAAGCAAAAGAACTGAATCATGCAGTAGCTTATTTTTTAGCGAAAGACATGCAACCATTGCAGACAGTGGAAAAACCTGGGTTTAAAAAGATGATTGCCAAATTAAACCCTAGATACAAGCTCCCTTCGAGAAAGCACTTTTCACACCAAGAAATTCCACGTTTATATAATCAGGTAAAAGAAACAGTGGTTAATCCCAAGCTAAGCCAAATTGACTTTTTTTCTGCTACAACAGACTTATGGACCAGCAGGGCAACGCACCCTTACTTGAGTTATACAGTTCATTTCATTGATTCCGCATGGGGACTTCAGTCAATTTGCCTTGAGACCGTGCCCTTGTTTGAAGATCATACTGGAGAAAACATTATTGAGTCCATCAATGATATATTGAGCAATTGGAACCTTTCAACTGATAAGCTAGTCCTTACTGCAACGGACAATGGCAGTAATTTTATTGCTGGGTTTCACTCACGTGGTTGGTTACGATTGAGCTGTTTTGGACATTGTTTGGACCTTGCTATTAACAAGTGCTTGGAAATGCAAAGAGTACAAAGGTCAGTGAGACGATGTAACGCTCTAGTAGCATCATTTAGTCGAAGCTGGAAGAAGCAGAGGAACCTCAAAGAGAAACAAAGTCAGCTGGGTCTTCCAGAACACAAGCTTGTTGGTGCAGTTACCACACGTTGGAACTCAACTTACGACATGGTGGAAAGAATATTGGAACAGCAGCAAGCGTTGTCAGCTGTCCTTCTCGAAGACAGAAAGTCGTGGTGCCTTATGCTAAATGATGCAAGATGTTACAGTGCTAGAGACGTTTGCTGAACTTGTAAAACCTCTATCATATCTCACAGATGCTTTATCCGGAGAGAAAGAAGTAACCTGTTCTGCCATCCGACCACTTTTACAGCATGTGATGGAAATTTGCGAAGAGAACGATGAAGACAGTCCTTTTTAGTCCAAATGAAGTCCGCTATTTCTGGTAACCTCTCTCCACGCTATGAATCAGCTGCAATATGTATAATTATTGATAAATGTAGCTTTCTTGATCCAAGATTCAAAGCGAACTATGTTGCTGACACAGATCTAGTCAAGTCTAACGTATTGACAGAAATGTTAAAGCAACATGACCAACATCGAGGTGAGTCAGATGATGCTGATGATCATCGTTTAACTATTAACCCACAACAAGACTCACAAGAGTCACTCGAACCACCACTACCCAAAAAGGCAAAAGGTCTTACAGCTATTTTAAATAAGCTTCCAAGGTCAAATGTTTCCAATCAGGGAACTGTTCCTCTAAGAGCAAGGGCGGAAAAAGAGATGGATAACTATTTGGCGCAACCGTGTATAGAGACAGATAGTAATCCACTTTTGTGGTGGAAAAACAATTGCGTATATTTTCCTCTTCTTGCTGTAATGGCCAAAAAGTATCTTTGCATTCCAGCAACAAGTGTACCGTCAGAACGTGTATTCAACAAGGGAGGGATTATTGTAAATGCTTTTCGTAGTAGGTTGAAACCACAACATGTTAATAGTCTAGTTTTCCTTTCAAAAAACATGGAATAAAGTATACTAGTACTAGACTACTAGTAGAGACATTTGAACTGTAAACAAATAAGACAATAGACACTGCATAGACAGATCGTTTATGAATAGTAAATATTAGGTAGTTTAAGATGTACCAAATCAGCGATGCTGATGTGACTAAAAAACAGTCGCTAATAACTGGAGACTAGTTTTACTTTGTTTTTCATGTGTCCCTGGCTTTGTTTACCAACAACAACCCACAGTTTTTACCCGTGAAGTACTGAAGTGAAACTGTGATAATAGCGGCAGTTTTTCGTCACATCCACATTGTAGATTTGGTGTACCTTAAGCTCCCTATTAGACTAGAAAAACTTTCATATTAATTTAATTTGTTGTTTTACTTGTTTTTTATAAGATAACATATAAGATTACTATGCTTTGATATTAATTAAGATTGAAAAATGTGGTCATTGTTTTTACTGCATTTATCGCGATATTATCGAATATCGTGATAATTTCCTTGACGATAATCGTGAGATGATTTTTTTAATATCGCCCACCCCTACATACAAGACAAATGATATAATATTACTACAATTTTCAATATCATTGATATATAACAAAAAGAGCAAAGGTTCAAGTCAAGTATTGATCCTTGAGGAACACCAGTAGTAATAGTCATTTCTGATGAATTGTATTCTTTATATTTTACTATTTGTTTTCTTTCTTTCAAATAACTTTTAAACCATTCAATGCATAATCCTCTTATACCATAATGTTCTAACTTCTTTATAAGAATTTCATGGTTGACTGTGTCAAATGCTTTTGAGAGATAAAGGAAAATTCCAATTGTGTATTTGCCTTCATCTATTGCTTTGGAAATTTTGTCAGTAATTTCAATAATTGCATGTTCTGTTGATCTATTTTTCCTAAATCCGTATTGGTGTTTCGACAAGATTTCATTTGCGTCAATAAATTTTATCAATCTTTTGATACATTACTTTTTCCAATAATTTTGAAAAACATGATAGTACCGAAATAGGTCTGTAGTTTTGAAATCTAAAGTCTTCATTTGCCTTGTATACAGGTTTCATTTGTCTTCAAAGTCTTCATTTGCCTTGTATACATGGTCTACAGGTTTCATTTCCAATTAACTTTATTGCTTTGGCACTTAGCTCATCATAACCAGCACTTTTATTTTGATTTAATTTGTCTATTTCAATTTTTACTTCAATCTCAGTAACCGGCTCAACCAACATACTTTTCACATAACTTCCGGAAAGATACCTGTCAAATGATTTTTCATTATTTTCAATGTGAATTTGTCTAGCTAACTCAGGTCCGGCATTAATAAAATATTTATTAAAGTTGTTTGCGATAACAGTTGGATTTGTCAAGGCTTTGTTGGAAACTTTTTCTATGAATTTATCCGGTAGTGTGGATTTTTCATTCCTTCTATTTAAAATTTCGTTAATCGTTTTCCATGTCATTCTACTATTGTTTTTATAATTTACAAATTGTTTTTCATAATAATTTTTTTTGGCGAGTTTGACTAGGTGATTTAGTTTGTTCTTATACTTTTTGTATGTTTCTTCATTTTTCCGATTAGGTGTTTTCAAATATTTTCTATAAAGTTTATTTTTTTCAGTTACGGACTTTGAAATACTGTGAGTCATCCAAGGACTTTTAAAGTAATCAATCTTTTTTTTCTTTTTCTTTTGTAGTGAAAAGTTTTTGTTGAATGCAGTTTTTATTTTTTTAAAAAAGTTTCATAAGATTCAGTAGCATCATTGCTTTGAAAAATATCGTCCCAAGTCATATTTTGAATAGCGTTTGAAAATGATGAAAGATTTTTTATATCTATTTTCCTATGATAATTGTTGTCAGATTACAATTGATGATGGATACTTGTATTTGCAAAATGAAAAATAGGAAAATGATCAGAAATATCTGTGAAAATTATTCCATTTTTGCTGGTTTCAATTTGTTCATAGTCATTGGTAAAGATGTTATCTATTAAAGTTGCAGTGTGTGGTGTAATTCTCGTTGGTTTTGCAATAAGAGGGAAAAACGTTGAAGTGAAAAGTTGTCCACTAAATCTGTTTGAGTAGTCACTTTGATCAGATTTTAAAAGATCTATATTGAAATCACCCATAAGATAAGCATGTTTACTAATTTTGTTGATTGAATATAAAACATTAAGTTTGGTTTCAAAAATTTCAAAGTTTCCATTTGGAGGTCTATAAATAGTTCCTATGATTATATTTTTTCCAATCGTTGATGTTATTTCAACAAATACAGACTCGATTATACCTGTTTCACTTACACTTAAATCAGGTCGCATTTTAAAATTAAGTTTATTGGAAACGTACATTCCTACTCCTCCACTGTTCTTGTGATTTCTGTTTTTACTAACGAAGGTATAACCATCTAACATGAAGTTTTCACAGTTTTGATCATTTAGCCATGTTTCAGATAGCCCAATTACAGAGAAAGATTGTTTTAGAGTGTTTAATAAATGCTTGAAAGAGTCGAATTTGTTAGATATACTTCTTATATTTAAATGCAGAATAGAGAATTTGTTCTTTGTGATGTTTGTCGTTACGTCATTTGGAAAAAAGTAGTCGCAATTTATGTTATCTAGATTCAATGTCATATTCGTATTGTTTGCATCACAGTTGGTGCTTATATTTTCGTCAAATGGATTAAATTTGAGTTCTGAAAGTCTTTCGATATCATTGTCATTTGGTATTCGATTGTAGTTTCCAAAAATAAAGTTAAATTCAGGATTATCAATAGAACTAAAAGGTAATAAGGTATTAACACATTTTTTGCAGATTTTGATTTCCGTTTCCTGTCGCGTAGGACGCGAATTATCACAAACATGAAACCAGCTTTTACATGTTTCACACTTAAAGCTTGATTCAATTTTGTGAGATGTAACTAATTTAGGATAGTTAGAACAGATATTTGGTGTGTTAGACATATTTTAAGTTTAAGGTAATAAATAGTTACGATACAACCTTAAATGTTCAATGATAAACTAATTTTGCTTGAATTCAACACCATCGATAAACAGCCTGTCGCACACCAGGCGCACTCTCTTCTTAGCTAATTTTGCTTTCCTCATTTCTGGAGACAACTTTCTTCTGGTTTCTTCAATCTCTTCGGGAAATTGTTCCCTCTCAATTTCTTCGCGTTTTTCCTTATCATTTCACGGTCTTGAAAAAAATTGAATTTTGCGACAATAGGTCTCGGCTTACCGTGTTGGTTGTGGTGTTGCTTGCCAAGTCTATGCGATCGATGATCAGAAATGTCAGTAAGTAGGATACCAGATGAAAAAGATGATCAGAAAAAGATGAAAAAGATGATCAGAGATGTCAGTAAGTAGGATACCAGATGAAAAAGACTGGGTATAGTTGTTAGAAAATATATTATCTATCAAAGTTGCAGAATAGGTAGTGATTCTAGTTGGCCTAAATATAGAAGGACATAGGGAGTGAGACAACATTATTTCCAAAAAAATCACTGGTAAGGTTGCATATTTCAGTATTTAGTAAATTTATGTTGAAGTCACCCATAATGTGAACAGATTTATTAGAGCTCCCAAGGCCACCCAATGTATTTTCAATATAGTCATTAAATTTCTTAATATCACAATTTGGTGGTCTATATATTACTCCAATTATGGTACTGGACTTGTCAAATTTCATCTCAACAAAAATTGATTGACAAACATTATAATCATTGATTTCAAGATATAAACCCACTCCACCACCATGCCTATCACTACGACTGCAAGATAGAAGTTTATAATCAATATTATAAAATGATAAATCACAGTCACTTGGTATCCAGGTTTCAGTGATTCCAATAACTGGGAAGGGGAATTTTAGTAGGTTTAGATAGTTGGTAATTTTGTCAAAGTTGTGTGAAAGACTACGTGCATTAAGATGCATAAGTGAAAAGGCATTAGGGTTTGAAGAGAATTTAGTTTTGAACCTTTCTTCATTAAAATATTCAGAGTCATGGTTTACATTATTGTTGCCAACATAAAATTGGTTATCTGGATCAAGATCAGGTGAATTTACAAGAGGTGAAGTAAGTAGATATAATGAGACAAATACCTTATGTATCATTAAGAAACTCTAAACAGTTGGCTCGTAAACTTAAACTTGCTGTTGGGCAACGAACAGAAATTGCAATCGATGTGCAAAAACTGATGATGGTCTTACAAATGGCGCAAGTAACGTGATAAGATTAATACAATTGAATAATGAAAGTAAACCATCTGGCATAGTTTGGGTCCAGTTTGACTATGAAGATGTTGGCAGAAAGACTTGACAAGAAAATAGAAATCTTTATACTAGAAGTATTGAAAGAATGTGGACACCAATTAAACCAGTTACATCACAATTTCTTGTGGGCAAAACTAAATCAGCTCAAGTTATGAGAAAACAATTTCCATTAAGGCCGGCATCAGCTAAGACTGTGCATAGATTACAAGGTGATACTCAGTCACAAATAGTTGCAAACTTGAAAACAAACAGGAGTATCCCACATATACATTATGTTGCCCTAAGTCGAGTTACAACAATTGAAGGATTATACCGGGTGGTGCAAAAAAAAGTTAACCTGTTTGATTTGTTTTAACTTAAAAGCTAAAATAAATTTTACATGTGAATTACGTGCATTGCATTCAGTATTGTCTAACTTAAATTTTGATATATAGCTGGTGCAATTCCGTGCAATATTGAGTTTATATTAATGAAATAATAATAATTATAATAATATTATAATATTATAATAATAATATAATATAATTTAATTAAAATTAATTAATTAATTAATTAATTAATTAATTAAAATTAATTTAATATAATATAATTTATAATATTGAGTTTATATTAATGTTTAGTTTATATTGAGTTTATATTAGTTTATATTATTTATTTATTTATTATATTATAATAATATTATATATTTTGTTTCCAGTGGAAACAAATTGTTTCGAGCTCTTTGCACACATAAAGACAGCGTAAATGAATCTCAGAAACCTGGTGTGTACCCCATTCCTTGTGAATGTGATCTAGTTTACATTGGTGAAACTGGTCGAAATCTCTCAGTACGTCTTAAGGCACACAAGACGAATTGCGAGGAAGATAAATCTGCTGTGGCTAAACATACTTGGACTTATGACCATCATATAAAATGGGATGAAGCAACCATTTTGGCAATTGACAGTCATAAGTTCTCTTGCAAAATGAGAGTCAATTGAAATCGAGAAGCAGAAATACTATAGATCAGGAGGGAAAGCCACTAGATAGTATGTGGCATGCTCTGTTTAATGTGCAAAATTAATTTCTCTTGTCTTGGATGCATGTGTGTTAATTTAGCCTGCGAACAGGCTCACTGGGAGAAAGGTGAGCCTGCACGGAACATGCGTTTTATTCAATCATCCCCTTTTCACATCTGCCAATCAGCGTCGACTGCGATAAATCAACTGTCAAATTGACGCAAGGCGTGTACATTGTGCAACGAAGAAATACTGAATATTAAAATGTATACATAATGTATATATGAACAATAATACAAAGCATTAGTGGGCCGCACAAAATATTACTCGGAAAAATATAGAATTTTTCAAATATTAAATAGATATCAATACACATACAAATATAAAGCCGAATAAAATTGGCATTGAATCAATATACAGTAATACTTGTACTATGTGCGACTGAAAGAACAATGTTCTGAATATCTGAAGCTATTACTAAGATACGGTCAGATAGATTGGGATTTGGAATACCGAATACGTCTAAAATTTTACTAACTGTGGTCTAAATAAATGATAAATAAGCATGTATTTATTAATTTCTTCAAAATCACGAGTGTGCCAAATAGTGGAAGCATAGTGGTGGAAGCCGTATCGACGACGAAATTGTCAGCAGTTTATGCAGTAAATAGTACAGAGTTTGATGTACGATATATATTTATATCTAAATGACATGCCAGCGAGGATCACTACAATATAATTATTCGTACATATTTGGGTATCTTTTGTATACCTTCGCTTGCTGACTTGCTCACTAATGAGAATAATCCATGAAGCCACGACGACCTCAAAATGTACTATACTATAGTCTGATGTCAATCCGAAGACGAAATTCAGAATACTGTTATAGTTTCGTATATTGCATTTAAGCGATAGATTCAAGTCATTTATGATAGACTTTTTGCTGTGATGCTTTGCTATTGCTTTTGGTTTCCATTTCTAGTTTTATTTGTTCGATAGTCTTATAATATATAATATTAAAATAAATAAAGTTAAAATTCTTCAAAATGCTGTTGTTGACATTTGCTATTTTTAGTATTTTTGTCAACGAGTGTAAGCCAATCGGAAGCCTGCGTTTCTATACGAACGCCACTACCAAGAAAACCTATAGTTCCGCGCAGGCCCTCTATTCTTCGCGCCGCCCGTAACCCAGGGCCTGTTCGCAGGCTAGTGTTAATTGGAATCACTTCACTACATTTGAAATGATGTGGTTGATGTGCCGTTTAATTAAATTTCAAATGACACGGGCCAACAGATCACGACACTTTTGTATATAATAAGAGCGTGTGAACACAGAGTAAAGACATACAGAGCGTAACTGAACGTCGTAAACACTGCGGAAGATTACGTTATCATGTACCCACTTTTTTCAGGTGACCGGGCGAAAAATAATCAACTGCATGTGCTCAGCAAGTTTAAAGTGAGTCGTCATCAAGTTGTCATCCAATCAGATGCATGCATCTAGTAACTTGCCGAGCATGCACACAAAAAAATTGGATACACTAGTTACGTCTCTGTATGTCTCTACTCTGTGGTGTGAATTAAACAAGTCATATTAGCACTGATGAAGATCCAGGCTTACGGATCTTAACCCCCAGGAGAGACAATGGGGAAGGAGATGTTCGAGCGTTGCGACAAGTTGTGTCAACTCCAAGAATTAAATACACGAGTTTTGATGGAGACCCTATGAACTATGCATCATTTATTCATAACTTTGAAACTTGTCTTGAGAAAAACAATCTTGATAATGACACAAGATTGCAACTTGAATGGAAATTTATGTAGAACAAGAGCTCCATTCACACTTAATGTCTGTGGCTATTGCCCTTATTAAAATTGCATGGAGGACAGGGAAGAGAAAAAATTTTATTATTCTTGACCGATAATGGCAAGCACCGCTCAAGATTCTACTAATGCCACTATCCTCCTATGGTGATTACAGTAAAAAATTCGGCCAAATATTTAAAACCAAACTATTTAGTACCTTGGTATGAATAAGACGAACTATTTTCACCCACAACTGTATAAGGAGAATCATCCTCACTCAATTTTATCACTTCGTTATTTTCTAGCTTTAATTGCATCACTTTACTGAAAACCCAAACAGGTGGTTCAGAATTTGGCTGGAGCCCAAAAATCTGAAACAGAATATACATATACCACATACATAATTAATATAATAACATTGATATACATGAATTATTTATGTTGTGTCGCACATGTTATTAGCAAGGTTTAGATTTGACTTTCACCATGCACACATTGCACCTGAATCTCACTGTAATATATTGCTGAGATTTATGTTACACTTTTATTTCTAGATTTAGTAATTTAAATAAACATGGGACCGGTTGTTCTAAGGTATGTTAACTCTAACCCTGGCTCAAAATTTAACACGCTGCTTTCGTTTATATATTTCGACATACATGTTAATCTCAAAACTTCAGAAATGCTATTTCTTTATGAGATAATTCTAGAAATTAATTTACATTTAACATTACCTTCACTGGAATGAACTTTTTACTGTGTTCATTCTTGTCATACTGATCGCACATTTTTTTCATTAACGCTGGGAGAAAGTCTTTAGTTGGTGAAACCCAAAGACAACTCAAGACTAGCTTGTTAGTGATCTTGTACTGCTCATTCATGTCATGTCTTGTGAAAAAAAAACTGTCCAACCTGAGTGTTCAAAATTAAGATGGCAAGATCAAAACAAATACTTTGAAGGTAACTATAATTTATACTGAAAAATATATGGGTATAATATAATGAAAATATATGAAAAATATACTGAAAAATATATGGGTATTTATGCAGACCATTCGGGCTAAACGTCAATAGTATGGTTTTGAGTGCAATTTGGAAAAAACATGCACAAGTGAGTTTTTTAAAGACAATCAATCTCGTTCCCAGAGTATGCCTGTTCGCGGGTTAGTATGCAGACCGTTCGAGCTAAACGTCAATAGTATGGTTTTGAGTGCAATTTGGAAAAAACATGCACAAGTGAGTTTTTTAAAGACAATCAATCTCGTTCCCAGAGTATGCCTGTTCGCGGGTTAGGTTGTGGCATGACTCTGGGGAAATCGAATCGAAATCGTTATTTGATTGGCTGCCGTGATGATCAATGCTGCCAACACAATTATGCGTATTTTTTACGAGAATTACGCGTGGACATACGCGAAGAGAGATTGTTTATCAGATTTGGAATGCGAAATCAAACAATATAAATCGAAGGATATATTATATTAATCGTATGAAAAAGTATTGGGACGTTGGGTATATACTTACAAAATGGCATGGTATTTATGAATGACTTTTTATCGATCTACAGTATGAGTATATTTATTATAACCATGGAAGAATTGGCTAAATGAAATCATCGCACACGTCGTTGTTTTGTTAAATTGACATATTGTTGCCAGGACTTTGGAGTGACAGCTTTTGCTTGTGTTAAAGACTTGAAGCTTTAAACAATACAGTACAGTATGGTCAACACTCAACATGTCGGTAGCCTGTGGTCTTTGTGCTTTTGTAAATGGAGTTATCTACATAAATTTAAGATGCCAGGTGTTTTTGTAGCATCTGTATAAATTATAGAATAATTGATTTAAGAAGTTCCTCAGGTTGTACAACATTTGGTTATAGACTTGCTTTGTAAGTGATTGCCACTTGACAGCATGATGGGCTATTCCATTTAATATCCGTACACCCCCTGTCGAGGATACATGTTTTTCATGGTTATACCCCTGAAGAATTTCAAACTCAAAACCTTTTACCCCTGAAGAATTCCAAGCTCAAAACCCTTTACCTCAGAAGAATTCCAGGGATCCTCGACAGGGGGGTACGGATATTAAATGGAATAGCCCGATGTAAGGCTATAACTAAGCCAAACCTGAAACAATTTTTGCATCAATTTGTGTCTGGATAAAAAATAAGTAGTTAATTTAAATACAGATGTTTCCTTGTCTGTCGCTATGTGAAACAATGTTGTTTGATCAATAACAATGCTCATTTGCTAAAAATATACAAGTATTGATTCCATTTCCAAACTATTATACTATGTGAATATATTGGCAATTAATTCAATTCTATATAAAAGGAGATACAGTAGAATTGAAATAGCTACCAGTTAACCAGTTTCAATCAAATAACTACTTTAATTTCTGTATCAAGCCTCCTGGGTATTATTGTTTCCTAAGCATCATTGAGGGGGCACTTGTTCTTAATATATGCAATAAGTCTGGTTACCATTAAAAAATGTCCATATTCAGAGTTACAATTGTACTAAATTTTATTAAAATACTGCAGAAATGCAATATATATCATGATTTTAAGAATTAATTGAGGGCTGCATGGTTAAAAGAGGAGGGGCCAGCCGAGGGGGGCTTATTTATTTTTGATTTTTGTATCCAAGAGGAGGGGGGGCTTATTTATTTTTGATTCTTGTATCCAAATGAGGGGGGGGGGGTTATTGGAGAGGAGCTTGAAGAGAAGAGAGCTAAATATAGAAATTACAGTACCTCCATTCCTTCCTCTCACTTCCCAAACATGCTGCAGGAGAGGGGGCAACTGCAGGGGTTAAAGCATGGATTGCAAGGTTGATATATTGCATGTTATGTACCTGGTAATATGGAGAAATGAGCTAGTAAATATATCCTTTCCTATAATTAGTTGCTGATTAAATGTCCAAAGATACACAGTGTGAAGCATGAAAAGCAAATGGAAGATACCCACTGCAAGAATTTTTCAACAAATATATATGGATTTGTTCACTTCATTTATTACTTTTGACACAAGTAATTATAGTAATTATAATTACAAACACAATGTACTGTCATTTAAAGACTTTATATGTGGTCCATGTATATATGTTAATGTAATATAATATAAAAAATGTGTTTATTGTTAAAATATGTGATATATAATACCGTAAACCTCTGACTATAAGCTCTGGGCTTATATTTTTTTGAAGCGATTTTTCATGGGCTTAGGGGGGGGGGGCTTATATGCATGGGGGCCTTATACATAGACAATCAATTGTGTTAGTAATTGTTCCAGAGTAGAAACTGATTATTACTGAGAAAGAGACTGTTTCTAGGAACTGCAGGGGCTCGGACTCCCCGAATATGTACAAAACGAAAGTAACTTTATATTTTTGTAAATTTTTGTTTATGTTAAATTTCACATCTGTTTTCCGTATATTTTGCGAATTAAATAAGTTTAAAAACATGGTCCTTCGTGTCGGATAGAAGAAAAGTTTAGTATTTAACGATTGGCGTTAATAAATAGTGTTTATTGCTTGTTGGAAGCATGTCGAAAGAGCTAGAAGGCGTGAAAAAGAAGCGACGTTTTATGAGGAAGTCGGTGACGGACAGTTTAAAGTTGATTGATGAAGCGCTTGCAGAGGAAAATAGTCATGCTAGAGTTCAGGTACTGAAAGATAATATTTTAAGTAAATGGAATGATTTAACAGAGGTACAAGCCTCGCTTTCTATATATTTGGAAGACAGTGAAATTGATAGTGAATGTGCAGCACACAATGAGTATGAAATGAGAGTTATGGACTATATGGCTAGAATGACAAAGTATTTAAGTGTTAATACACATGCTGAGAACAGCAATGGGTCTAACGAGAGTGGGTCAAGTTTGGGGTCCACATGTAAAGTTCAAGTTAGACTGCCAAAGATTGAATTACCAACATTTGATGGGGATATATTATGTTGGCAGTCATACTATCAGTCTGTTAAAGTGTCCATTGTGGATAATAGTGCTTTAGCTGATGTGCAAAAACTAGAGTACATTATGCGATCACTGAAGGGTGTAGCTGCTGAGTCGGTTAAGGGATTTTCAATAGTGGCTGAGAATTATGAATCTGTTTTGTCAACTCTGAAGGAAAGATTTGGTCATTCAAGGTTGATCTTGGATGCGCATATGAGGGGTTTGATCCATTTACCCAGATTGAGTGCTGAAGATGCAACATCTATGAGGGTGTTTTATGATAAAGTAGTCGGGCATGTTCGCTCGGTTGAGTCAATGGGAGAGAAGTATAGCTCTGAAACCTTGGCACCAGTATTGGTTCCTTTGATTGTTGATAAGCTACCAAAAAAAACTTGTGGAAAAGTGGGAGCTTGAAATTGGAGATAAGAAAGAGGACTGTTTGCCTATAAAAACACTCTTTACTTTCTTAGAGCAAGTCATAAGGGCAAAGGAATCTAGTA
>CACRXK020002350.1:0-44264 GCA_902702795.2 Paramuricea clavata | reverse complement strand
GCAGCATCAGGACGACGCCGCTATCAATACAATATCATTAATCCTATAGCACAAAAGAAATGAATAATTAAAAGTATATCTGGAGTTTCGGACGTCGTCCATACTCTGTTGACGGCAAAATGCATATTTTCACGTCTTGTAAAGTACGCTAGCATTTCAAGTCGTGGCAGGCGATTTTTCTAAAGCGTTGATCAAAATTGCTCTGAAGGTTAAAGCTCTGTTTTACTCGTTCTAAACTGTATTAAATTCATAAGAAAGCAAATACAGGACAACATTTTCATACAATTATTTATTTCAAAAAGTTTGTTTAGCCGTCGTCCCGATGCCGCTGTCGTACATGCGTAAACTCCCTATTAATATGACTACGACGACTGCTGCTTGTTTTTTTTTTCAATACAAATAAAATACAAATAGCTTCTTCCGTTTGTTTTGAATTTTTTAAATAAATAATAAAACAATTATTGAATTCGGTTTTCGCACCAATATGAAGAATTATCAAGCCCTCAGTTTGCCGTTATCAACCTCAGCCTTCGATTGATAACGGCAAACTTGGGGCTTGATAATTCTTCATATCGTGCTCAACCTCATTCAATAATTGTTAAATATCAATATATTATCCCATACATAATCTCTATGCAGTCATATCAAAGTGGTCAGTGCAGAAACACGCGTCAGTAAAGCTCCATACAGTTACATCTAAGCGGTCAGTGCAAAAAAGCGCGTGAGTAAAGCTCCATACAGACATATCATCGAAACGGTCAGTGATGCATTGACATCATAACAATATTTATCACGTATGGAACCTAATTCGAAGCATTTGGCTTATAATAATCGCGACATTAGAATCAAATAAGTTTGATGACACCAACATTTGGTTCGACATATATGTTCTATCAATTCTATCTTGGTTCACACGTAATTAAAATAATTAACCTGATAATATATTGCCGGTTGCCGCCTATCTCTGTTTCCGCATTTCTGATCAGCAAGACATACAGCCTCTGCATGCATGCATGCATGCATAATCGCATTCTATATGTGACTTTAATTTAAATTAAATAAATAGGTAACTTGGTTAAATAAACTTGCCAATCAAATGATATTTTCGCAATGTTGGAAGAAATAATCGCTTGTTTTTTCTCATTGTTTTCCGCCTTAACTTTGGATGCGCCACGACTTTCTCGGCGAGAAATGAACGACACTACAAGTCCATCGGAGCAATGTACACGCTATACATGCGAAGATAAAATTCACATAGAATACGTCTCGTTTGAAGACGAGAATCCACCATCAGAAACAGAGTTTATACCTTAGTTGTACATACAACTAGGGTATAAACTGCGAAACAAGCCTATAGTTATATCCAGTCATTACTCAGGAGTCTGAAGGCGAACTGTACTGCTTTTGGCATTTATAGGGATGGCTCCTATATATTTTGATTTAAGAACAGTTAATTTATGTTTTGAACGGAAGACTAAAACTACACTTTTTCATGATGTTAGGAGAACTGAATAAGATTAATCGGCAAAGTATTTCAGAAAGTGATATTGTATCTCTCGTTTCCCTTGTCTTTGATTGTTTTATTTGGTTGGAGCGAAATTAAGCGTCATTATCCCTCAACTATCTTAGTAAGCCAACTGCCTGGTTTATTTAATACATTATATTTAAGTTTTTTACTCCTATATGGTTAGTATCGATCATACCATACTAATCAACAGTTACTACGTTCCACCAACTTTACCATTTGCTGTCGCTATTTTCTGGGAATCTGCGCTTGTGGTACGCAATATTCGACAAAAGCATCAAACTGTATCCTACGGAGGTCGCCATATTTTCTCGGTTTTTGCAGTACCGGTATTGAGCACCTTGGCAATGCCAGTGTTTTACAAATACGCGGTTGTTAAGTGGTTTAATACGCTCGATAAGGTGTTGTAGAAATTCATATTGGCCATCTTGACACCGACCTTAGCACTGGTACTGACTACTATGTGTAGAGAGATTATCGAGCCAGAACGAAGCTTTGCGTTGGTTTATTTCGTACGGGCTTCCTTCATTACTTAAAGAATATCTGGCTGTTTGTCGAGCTATCTCCTCAATCCGAGGTGTTCGTGAGAAAGTATGGGCGCGAGTTATAAGGTTTCTGAACGCAACTTGCTGTGCAAGACTTCACCATTTGCCTGGAAAGACACCACATCATAGAAGGCTTAAAGCAGACACCAAGATACAAAACTGATATACTTTTTGAAAACAATTCACTGATTCTAAGCCAATCATACATCGCTTTTTATACGATTACAAACTTTCAGCTCTCTGATTGGTCTGTCCTGAAGTCATCTTTAACGAGAATTGCTATTGGATTAGGGATTGAATTCGTGTTCAACTTTTTGTCTACTTTTATTCGCATACATTGGCATAATATTCCCATAGCGCGAGTGTGGTCGAAGGACTGGAAACTACATATGTTTGCTAACGGAATCGTTGTTGCAGTTTTAGTATGCTATTTTACTAAACTCTTGCTCGTAGTTATTTTACTATTTTACTAAACCCTTGCACGTTGTTAAAGCAAACACCAAGATACAAAATATACTTCTTGAAAACAATTCACTGATTCTAAGCCAATCATACATCGTTTTATATACGATTACAAATTTTTAGCTCTCTCTTTGATTGGTGCATCGTGAAGTCATGTTTAACGAAAATTGCTATTCAGGATTAGTGATTCAATTCGTGTTCAATTTTTTGTCTACCTTTATTTGCATACATTGGCATAATATTCCCATGACGCGAGTGTATTCGAAGTACTGGAAACGACATGTGTTTGCTAACGGGATCGTTCTTGCAGTTTTAGTATGCCATTTTACTAACCCCTTGCTCGCAATATTCCAAGATCGTTTTCATCATTCTGGTGCAGGGAATTATACTATTAGAAATTGTACTCTGCCTTATGAAAGATAGTCTCCTACGCAGCCTGTTCGCGGGTCTGAGGTTTTCTCCCCACTAACAGGCTGCTTACTGCAGCAACACATTCCATTCCGATTGTTTCAACTTGACCAATCAGGAAACGGCATGATGTATGCTTCCCGCCAAATTCAGTAGTGACTAATTAATTGTTCAGTGCTAAATATATCTCAGTGTTTACTGCTGTTAAAATATATTACACGCCTGTTTGAAATAATCAACTTGTTTATATTCTGTATGACGGGAGAAGTGCCCTTGGTATAGCTGATCTGATCAAGGTATCAGTATAAAATGTTGATGTGAACAATATTCTGACAGTAACGATTTATTTATTTGCAAAAACGTCTGTTATGAAACGGCTGTTGTCTAGTTGAGGCTGAAAGTTACACTATTATTATTAAAGACACAATCCATGGACCCAGCTTTTATCGTCCCATATTTCGTTCCTACTCCTTGGAACTGTGACTGTGAGTAAAACTGTGTGTGATACCTACAATACATTGGGGAAAGCGTTGCTGTATGGACCTCTATATACGGCAGCCGGGCAGTAATATGAAATGCAACCCGTCCGCACCAGTCTGGAAAGTTAACTTTTTGCACGCCGGACATCGATTCAAGAACATGTAACTGTACGCCAATTTTGGAAATGTAAAAGCTCAAAAGTTCCAAATACACCTATTTAGTATAAACCTATTTGGTCCATATTTTTTGAATTTGAACAATTACTAGTCTATGTAAACAAATGTACGCCATTATGTACGCCAAAGTTTGTGTTTGTACACCGGACAAGTCCGGCGTACACACCTTACATTCCAGTCTGGCGTCCGCAAGGTGGTTACACAGAAAGTGCTTGACATCGTTTCCCAGGAAGTTAGCGATTTGTGTTTTAGAAAGAAACTCTCGACTGTGTTAAAAAAACTGGGGAGGATGATCTAAAGAAATTCAGTGAGAGCAGCTATGTGGCTCAGTGCTGTTCAAGCAAAGAAATGATAAAATGAGCGCGACCGCCTTGGCTATTGTGTTGGGTTTAGAGGTGTTGGGTATCCTTCTCAAATAATCTCGCTCGACTGAGGTTATATAACGGAGGCTATTTAGGCTTGTACAAAAAATATGCTGTAAAGCAAAAGTGCTCGCGGGTATTACGAGTTCTCAGACTTTTATGGTTTCAAAAGTGTTCGGATTTTATGCGCTCAAATAAAACCCGACTCCCGAGCACTTTTGAAACCATAATAGAAGTCAAACCCTCGAGCACTTTTGCTTTACAGCATATTTTTACAAGCCTAAATTAAAACTAAAACTATATATGAGTAGCATTTAAGTGTATCATTAAGTACATTGCTATAGAGTATAGTTTTAACTAGCAAATGTATATAAATATTTTTATATTTGATTTCTTGTTAATTTGAATACATGCAGTATTTCGAAATTGACAACTTGTCGTTCAAAATAGTTGTTTACAAATTTATATGGTCTTATATATATTATATATTTTTATTTAATTTTCCCCATATATAAAAAAGCTACTTAAAATTTATCTTTAAACGATTTTGGGCTAGATATCTACTATAGATATCTTTGTAGACTTTCTATTTAGATTTTAGGCTTCTAGTTTGATAAATACTGTTCATTTGTAATAATTATTAAATCACATAGACATAGTGTCATACATGCAATATGTAAAATGAGACGTTTTGAAGAATATGTACGTCTGTATTTACAACAGAGAAAAAGAAGTTACTGTAAGGGCAATGTTCGTAACAGTATATAAATTAATACTAAAGTTGGCGATGCATTTAAATTTTTACAATGACTTGGCAACAATGACCAACAAAATACTAAACTAAAGTGCTATATATTATTAAAGTATTACATATATATTTTTTAATACAGTCTTACAGAAGTATGTTTTATCGCATGTCTTATAGTCAGTATTATGCCTTATGGACTTATGGTATAAATTGTCAATTGTGTATAGCAAAGTGTTGTTTAATTTGCTTTTGGAGATATGTTATAGGAGTTTATTTCATTAAATTTTGTTTCTAACGAATTCCATATATCATCTCCTTTATACGAGAGACTGTGTTTCACATAATTAAAATAATTTGTCCTTTCATATTACTACCGTTCGTGAAGTTTTGAAGCATTTTCGTAGTGTTATGACTTATGTTCATGAATTTTGTTGTTTGTCACAAAATAATTTTTAAAGAAATCTGATAAATTATTAAAATGGTGGTACTGAAACATAAATAAGGCAGTTAAATAGTCAATGATTTATAAAGAGCAATGCCTCTGGGCTCTGGTATTCCATGAACTACTGCTCTGGCATTATTCGTGGAACAGGCGATCACATCACATAAGAGGCAAATCGATTTATCGAAGCCCGCAGTAGGCGTGTTGACAAACGCATCTCATTTTTCTTTAATTATTGTTCGAATCGCATTCCTCTGATGATCGTTGAAAGTAGAAAGACGAAATAATGGGCGACTTCATACAATGCTTGATCATACGACGCCATCTTTGTTTCGGAATATTAAATTTAAGCGCGAACGAGTTCGTGATTTTGGTACTCGGGCTGTGATTGGCTAAACAATCGGAATGGAATGTGTTGCTGCAGTAAGCAGCCTGTTAGTGGGGAGAAAACCTCGGACCCGCGAACAAGCTGCGTAGGAGACTAGAACTTGGTAGTCATCTTTTTTTTAAACTGAATAGAACTACATGGAAATACAAATATAGGCTCTCTGGCAGGAATCGAGCCTGCGATTCCGGTGCAGCACTCCCACCGAACTACAGAGTACAGTCGCGCGCCGAGCTCAGAGTTAAGACAACTGGACTCTGTAGCTAGTTTGGAGCGCTCCACCAGAATCGCTGGGCTGCAGGTTCGATTCCTGCCAGAAGACCCGCCATAGTTGCATTTTCGCAACTGACTCTGGTTAGGTCCAATAAATGTATAAACTTTACATTCAAAATTTCCATCTACAAAACTCCTCAACAAGTTCTATGTAGTGAGATGCCCAACATCCTGAATAGAATGGACCTTTCCCCTTATAACTAAAATTTCGATCTAGCTTGAAAGAGCATCATAAAATCATCATTTCATCACAGCTTGAAAGAGCATCATAAAATTAGTAATATTCCAAAGTTTTGTTGCAAAATCTTGTAAAATGCGGATAATATAGCCTTGCGAAGTTTGCCGTTTTTCAGTCATTTTGTATTACAAACGGGAAATTGACATCCGGATTCGGGTGTTGGGGCTGCAATTTCCCGTTTCTAATGCAAAATGACTGAAAATTGCAAACTTCGCAATGCTATATTTTCCTCATTTTACAACATTTCGCAACGAAACTTTGGAATATTACTAATTTTGTGATGCTCTTTCAAGCTGTGATGAAATATTTGTCTAGACTTGCCTAAAATCAAAATTTTGGTTATAAGGGGAAAGATCTATTAGCTATCTAGTCTAATGAGTAATCATGAATACATGCATAGTTTGAAGGAGTTTGATGAATATCGGTTAATGCATGTCTCTGACGTTTTTAGAATATACTTTTGTCTGAGTCACATGGGAGAACACCGAGTCGGATTCCAGCTTGACTGTACAGAGGCCATGCAGGTTGTTGCCAGGTACTCTGGTATCCTCTTGTAGTGTTAAATACTGGACTAGTACGGGATGATATAAGAATTGATTGAGCTATGCAGCTGATAAATAAAATTAATTTAGTCTTGGTACTTTCCTAAAAGACGAAGTTATGAACCCTAGGAAAGACAGTTTAGATTTGATGGAGCTATCCATGCAGTATAATCATAAACGGAAGACTCAGTTTGGGATACCTCCTGTAAGTCATGACACTGCATGGTCCTCTAGGGAGAGTTGTTTAAAAGCCAGCACTGATAAAACTATGTATAGTATAAATATACTAAAAATTAGCTTAATTTAATTTAGATCTATGTAATTCATTAATTTTGAACTTTAGATAGGAAATCGATATAACGCCAATGCGTCTGAAGAACTTACTTTTTTCGGGATTGTAAATTTTCCTCAGATAGAACTCTATTGTTGAATATCTGCGGAGAGGTCTATAAATGAGGTAAAATATCTGATTAGCAGTGACCAAGTTTTAAAGTCTCTTCTGTTCAAAGACTGCATGTCCCACTGGCAAGAGATCGTCTTGAGGTAGACGGTGTGAACAGTCTTTTTCCCAAATCAACTCATCTTTTGTTGTTGCGCAGCTTGCCAATGTCACTAAAATATGGCGGAGAAGGCCTGGACGCTTGGCGTAAGAAAAACTATTTGTTGAATTCGCGTATGGATAACTTGGGCAAAAGATATTGCTATCGGTTAAGCGAGAATACAATACAAAGTCTACTAAAAAGTTTTACCTAAATAAATACATTAATAACAAGCTTTGAGCGCTGTTACAGTAAAAATAATTATTATAAATTTTAAACCGATTTTCAAAAATACATGTTTATGTTGACGGTTTGACCGCGCTCTTCGCATGCGTGAGAAGACTGGGACTGGCCTTCAAGTTTCTGGTTGAAGGTAGCGTTCCAGTTATATTCATTTCACTAATTTCTATTATCCACGTTCTTACTTTGATTTCATAAGGTCCTTAACGTAATCTTTTAACCAAGGTCTGACCAACTTCACTTGCACACCTGACTGATCATCCTAAATACAAGCATACGGTTACCATTCAAGTGATATTACTCTTTATTTAAAAGAAGAATCAGGCTTTGGTTGATAACACAAACTTCGGGCTTGATAATTCTTCAACTAATATTCCGAAGTTTTGTTGCGAAATGTTGTAAAATGCGGATAATATAGGCCTGCGAAGTTTGCCGTTTTTCAGTCATTTTGTATTACGCATGGGAAATTGATACCTTCTTTCAGAAAGCGGTATAAATTTCCCGTGCGTAATACAAAATGACTGAAAAACGGCAAACTTCACAGGGCTATATTATCCGCATTTTACAACAATTCGCAACGAAACTTTGGAATATTACTAATTTTGTGATGCTCTTTCAAGCTATGATGAAATTTTTGTCTAGACTTGTCTAGATCAAAATTTTGTTCATGGGGAATAGGTCCATGTCCCGAAATTTTTGTAATACAAATACAAATACTACAAACTATCCCTCTATTGAACGGCCACCTCTATTAAGCGGCCGCGGCCACCCAAGGAGCGGTCCCAAATGATGTTTTATGTCAATTTTTACCTCTATTAAGCGGCCAGCCTGCAGGATTTTTAGGTTTAGATATAGGTAATAGAACCATGCATATTGGTCTCCTAGTAATAAATTTATGCCACTATAGTTCCTAAATGTTTGTTCAAAAGGTTTAGCGTGAAATATGATAGTGTGATGGCCTCGTGTTGTTGGCACAATGTATGCCTGTGAAAAAATGTTATAGTAAATAAAACTGAAAATTAAAGATAAAATCACTATTTTATTCTGTGATTTATAATTAAAAATAGACATTTGACTACGCCCAGGGACTGGGTCTATTATTTGCGTACCTCTATTTAGCGGCCATCTCTATTAAGCGGCCACAAAACCGATCCCCGAGGGTGGCCGCTTAATAGAGGTTCGACTGTATTACGAAACCCGAGCAAAGATAAAGGCATTTTAAGATTAAACTTACAATTTGAGCATGTGCAAAGGCCAATATATTTTAAATACACCAAAACAAAGAAAAACAAAAAAGGCACAAAAACTATTGATGCTATGCAATGAATATTGAACGATATGGCCATTCTTATGTGCAATCTCGGGTCGAAAAAACCATAACTTACATTATGAAAAAAGAATTTCACTTTGAATGTTCCATTTTCCTTAATTTCCTTATAAAGTACAAGTATAAACTTCCCCATAATAAACAAATTGCATAATATCGATGGTATCTCAACGAATGCATTCACAACATATACACTTGTCACGTAGTTCTAATAATGGGAAAAAAAGGCAGTCAAAGCGATTATATCACAGAATAGAGACAAACAGGTCAACTCAGCCCGAGACTCAGCCAAGAGAACGCAGCTGCCGAAGCGCCATGTTTCGTATCCAAAATGCTTTCGCCATGTTCCTAGCACTGCTTTCTAGTGAGTGCGCTTGTGAAAAGCATTCACTTGCCTGAGCGTCCGCCTTTTTTTAATTTTTCGGAGCTGAATGCCGCTCATAAGCGCACTGGCTAAAGAGATGGCGACAGCATTGCAATGGTTACGCCAAAATCGTAAGCAAAGCAAAGAAGTCGGCCTTCTGTATGGTTCCTATTCTGTAATTATATGTTGACATGCTATAAAGCCAATCGCGAAGGCACCAAAATAAGCGCCTTTCCACTTACGTGGAAATATATGGAAAGTCAATGGCTTCTCCGCAAGTTTTCTCCGGGTACATGTACTGCGGTTTTCTACGATTTTACTCGCCATGAGAAGACAGGCCAAACTATCTGCCGAGGTCTTTGCCCACGATCTTCACTTTTGAAACTTTGTCACTTTACATTGTAGATATCTACTGGCTTAAAAACTCCAGCGAGTTTCAGGTTTATACGTGTCGAAGAGTTTAAATTGTACGTCACGGTACACAATTGTCAATTAGGCTTCCAGTTCAGCAGACCGTTATTTCCGCATTCGAAAGTTCGGGCTAAAAGCAGGCTGCTTTTCGCTCAACTGTTTCGTTAGTAGAGGGTACTTTTAACAGAGCCACTTCATCATTCATGTAATATAGATTTTATGTTCAAATAAACTTACATTACACTTTTGAAAAGCTCCAGTCAAGTACAGAATAAAGCTACAATAAGGTAAAACAATTTTAATAATAAGCATTCTAATCATTTGCTATATGGCAATATGCAGAATGCGGAGATTCTTATTTGCACTTTACTGGTACTCGATCATTGCCCCCATACTTGAGCTGGTTGAAACCTGAGACTCGAGGTATACTTAGTTTTTGAGGTACAGTAAACAAAACATATTTTTCTAAAACGTATTAGTCTAACACTGGAAAAAATAGCGAAATCCATACTATGGAATTATTCAATTTCCATAGTACATAGTACTATTTCCAGAGTAAGGATTTTGAAAAAATTCCCAGTGTAATCAGCGAGCTGGAACTACTGTATGTGTTTGCATTCTACAAACACACACATGCAGCAGACGTCCTATACCTCACCTGAATCATGCTACATGTTCAACTATGAACTTTTGAATTTTCCAACAAATTAACGCACTTCGGAAATAAGTTCGGAGCACTTGAGTGAAAAGTAGGTTGAACAAAACTACAACCCTCTCTTATAAACACAAGTGTAATTTGTCTCGGGAAAGCGGAAGTCCCAGGCCAGGGTACCTGGCAACTCGCTTCCACCCCCACACACACACACTTTTTTCCATCTCATCACTTTTCTAATGTCCGCTCGTTAAGGAAGATTCTTATTACAGCACGAGTTCATTCCTACTTACCAGACTACTGCATATGGAAGTCCCATCAAAGCGCCAATTATTCTGTGATGTGACGTCAAACATCCAAAGTAGGGATAATAGAGGAAAGCAATTTCAATACAGGTTCCAATGATAAGGAATGCTATAGAAGAAAGATCAACCCATTGAGTTGCATTGCGCCCTAATGCGCCCTACTTCATTATTTTACTGTCTAACGCCAGATGATTTTACTTGTCAAAGGAAGTCAATCGGTTAATAGAATTTTTAAAAAGTAATTCCGAGACAGGTTCCCATATGAATTGCTACATGATAACTGGATATTTTTTTTCAGGTTCCAATGAGAAATGCTGGCAGATAAACTTAACCTCGAATAAAGTGTACATGCATGGTCAAACAAGAATTGCATGAGATAAAACGTGCAAAAGTCTCACATATACATATGGAAGACAATTATGAAGTATTGTAAAGTTATATTCATTATACTGTATATAAATGAAATAATTTTCCTGTAGATTGAACATCTAGTTTAAGCCATGCATGAGTTAGTAAATATACTAGCCACGCATTTCTAAGCAAATAAGTTAGTTTCGAAGACAACGCCTAACCATATGATACGTCAATCAATGGACATACTAAATGTGTAGATGCGGTTCAGTGAGCAGAAACTCCAAAGTCATGTACAGTTATGTAAAATATGAGTCATGCTTTTTAGGATCCTCCTTCATTGAGACACTGTATAAACCAGGCTTTTAGCCAGGGTCCTGAAAGAGGGCGTCCAATTTTGATATAACGATACATCTACAGTAAATGGGAGAGGGTTTGAGAAAACGTTTCTTGGAAAACCTTTAAAAGTTTACGTTACTTCGTGTAGGTATCTGTTCCAAGCTCGTTCGAAATTTTTCGAACACACTTGGCTTTATGAGTTTTTGCCGCTATGCTTCTTTACTTATTTAAACTACGACATTTTCATTCGGCCAGGTACTCCATCAAATTGATCAAAATGTCAAATGTATAGTAGTAATGAAAATTGAAGCTATTTCGTTTCAGATATATTATTATAATATAGCATTTGTAAATTCTGAACGCTGATTGGCTAAGAGCCGTGTTGATATAACTCAATGTCAACACGGAAAGGTCGGGAAATTTCTTTCTTTATGTTTCTTTGTGCTATATTATAAAACAATTGGGAAATTTCTTTCTTTATGTTTCTTTGCGCTATATTATAAAACACTCGTGGAAATTGGGAAAACTCGAAATTGTGTGAAAACACTCCGTCGTTCGGGCTTAGCCTTCCAGTTTATTTATAGTTCAATGTTCGGGCGTCGTGTTTCCACACAATTTCTCGTTTTCCCAATTTCTACTCGTGTTGATATAACAGCTGTATATCAACACGGAAAATGTTTTATATTTGTTAAATATACTTAGGACACTTAGGCCCCGATTACACTATACCGGATTGCATCGAAGCGACGCGATTTCTGTACCGGATTGGCCTCTTGTTTACACTACGCCACTGTAATCCGGTACGTGCCGCGGCGCGAAAATCACTTCGCTTTGGAGGTGATATGAAAAGTAATCCGGTACGTGCTGTACCGGATATTCGGATAAAACCAAGTGTAATCAGGCAATCCAGTGTCCCAGGAAATTTGGCCCCCCAAAAATTTGGCCCCCCCGGGCCAAATTTCCTAGGAAATTTGGCCCCCCTGGGGGCCATATTTCCTAGGAAATATGGCCTCCCCTTCGGAAATTTGGCCCCCTCGAAAACATAGTTTACTTTGTCGCTATAAGCTCGGAAATCGTGAAGTTTCTTCTTAAACAAAGATCCTAAAAATGTTTGTCAGTATTTATAGTTAGTTTGCATAATTTATTTGTGTCGAAATTCTTCATTGCGGCCAAGAGCTAAAAGTTTGAAGGAAAGCATAATATGTGTTAGTGCAGTCATGCCAGACGCATCACACATGGGTATCTGTAGAGGACAACGTTAATGCACGATGGCTTAACTGTAACTAAGAACACAAAACGATTTTAGAGATAAGAATTTCTAAGATATTACGAGTTATTTAGATCTATAAATTCAGTCACATAGTATAAAATTAGTCAGAATAACAACCGCACTTTAGCAAACGATGACATCATGCGTTGGCGAATATGTTAATATGCACGCGTCTAATAAATAACAGGGAGTAATTAGCGGTAAAAGTAGACTTTTAAGTGAAAACGTTTGTTCGAAAAACAGAATCAAATGAGTGGTTACTTCGTAAAAAAACATTTTCCTATGGGTTTTTTTCTTTCATATACACAGTATATATAATTGCTCGTATGGTTGGGATGCATTACAGAAGCATTCTGTATGCTTCATCGCTCACAAAAATATTCCGCACACACAAAAGCACAAAAGTTTAAATGACGTTCCGTTTCAATAGCTTAATGATACAGCCATTATTTAGGAGCTGTTCATATGTCCCACTTACCGAGAGGTCTTGCCTACCGAGACGAATATTTCCGTACGTTCATATGGAATATTTCGTCCCCTTGCCGAGATGAAATTACTGTAGCCGTTCCATAATTAGCGTATGCTACATTTCAGTCAAGCAACACAAATACTTGCGATTTTAGTGTTTTTCTTCGTTTGTTTACAAGAAAAAGTATTGCTTTAATGTTAACGTTGTTATTATGTTGTTCACATGCCTTATTAACGTTATCTTCTATGAAGCTGGTCAAAACCAAACGCGAAAAGTACGCTAAACTTTAGCTCTTGGCCTAGATTCTCGTCAGTATTGCAATTCAATAGAGAATTTTGACACAAAAAATTACGCAAACTGACTATAAATGTTGAGAAAAATTTCTAGAAATTTGTTTTAGTAGAGGCCTAACGATTTCCGAGCCTAAAGATCTGAAACAAACTATATTTTTTAAGGGGGGGCCAAATTTCCGAAGAGGGGGCCATATTTCCTAGGAAATATGGCCCGGGGGGGCCAAATTTCCTAGGAAATTTGGCCCGGGGGGGCCAAATTTTCGGGGGGGCCAAATTTCCTGTGACACCGGTACGCTCCGGTACTATAAATAGGTTTCGGCAAGTATATTTTAACATTGTCGTTTTATTTACTCGCTTTTAAATATTTTATAGCTGTTGTTTGCTTCGCTTTACAATTATTTATTATTTCTAGCGAAGACAAATAAAGATAGCGGTAATAACACTGACTTCTTGCTTTCAAACTGAGGGCAAAATTTTAATGAAATACTCGTTAATTTTCGATAAGAGCGAGACAAAGCAACGTCGGGCGGTCAAGCCTTGTAAACAAAGTTATAATTCACAAGTACTGTCGAGAAAACGTCCAAAATAGTCAAAACTTATTATATGTTTCCGTGGCAACGATAAAAGATACGAGCTGGAAACAGAGCGAAGCGGCATAGTGTAAACACCCTTGATTTTGGCTTCGGTGTGAAAATTGATCCGGTATGAAAATCAATCCGGTATAGTGTAATCCCAGCCTTAGGGAAATCTTTGAAAATAATTTCCCTTTTCCCCAGAATTTGGGCGTCCAAAGGCGTCCATTTTTGGTTCTAGGGGCGTCCCAGGACGCCGTTCTGGCTAAAAGCCTGGTATAAACCCCAGAATGTAAACACACATCTATACCACATCTGCCGCGCATGAAAACGATTAGCTATAACACATCTGTTAACCAATGGTTAGAAATTGGATAATAAATAAAAAACTCATTCCTACCTTTTCCCCAAGCATTGCTATATCCTGAAATGCTTTGAAGGATCAGAAACAGGATTGATGCAGTAGCAGCTCCAAATACACACACGATGGCCAGGCGGTCATGATCCATGCCAAGGAAATCTATAGGCCTGCATGCACAGGATGCAATTTAATTAACTCATTGAGCACAACACTCTTGTCCTTGATGAGTAAAATTATTTGGCATTAGAGCAAGATATTGGTCTGGCGTTAGATATTTTTGGCTCAAAAATGGTAACAACTTCCGTTCGTAACACAAACAAACAAACTATGCAAACTTTGCAAGGCTATATTTTCCATATTTAACAACATTTCGTAACCAAATTTTGCAATTTTACTAATTTTAATATTAGTTCTTTACGGGAATTTACTTTTTTTTTGCCAAGATCAAAAATTTGTCTAACATGCAAGTGGTCTATTGGTGTTCACAAAAACATTGTTTAGTTCCAGTTATTGGTTACCCACCTCATCTTGGTGTCTTAAGTTAACACGCGTCATTGGGTTGCATTAATTGCCTCCAATTAATGCGCCCTAGCTACTTTATTATTTTACTCTATCTATAGCTACAGACAATTAACATTATGCTCCTCATAATTAATGCATTAACTCTTATTATGCAGCAATATACCCCACTTTATTATTTTACTGCCAAATGCTGGATGATTTTACTCTTCAATTGGAGAGTTTTGTGCGGTCGATTGCTCATTAATGGATTATTAAACTGCATGTCTAAAAAACTGAACTCAGAAGAATGGAAAGACACTGACAAATGTCACAGGAATGTTTATATTAACTTTATATTATAATACGGACCTTCCAAGTTTCCCGCAATTATCGTGAAATTCCCACATTTTTGTTCGCTTTCTGGTTGCTTTGTGGGGCAATTACTCCCATGCATTTCTTTTCATTTGCACATTTATGCCCAATGCATTCTATTTGCCAACGACAGCATCCAGAAGTCTTGAAAATGTGTATCTCATTCCGTTATCAAAAAGCGACAAAAAGCTGGGAGACTCCTGAGCCTGAGGAGCGCTATTTTTTGCAGTTTGGGTAAGAGAAGCGATGCTAATTAACATTTCATCTGTTTATAGCATGAACACATAAGGTTTGTGAAACCTTGGAAAGGCTAATTTCTGGCGATCTGGGGAACTCAAATTTCAAAATTTCCCCCATGCACTCAGGGCACGCCAACTATGGTTGCACCTCGTGGCCACTAACCTAAGGAAATTACCTTCCTGCATAAAATTTTTCAAAACTTGACAGGTCTGACTATATACTCACACAACAAGTCCAGGCCGACCTCCGCAAACTTCTTTCTTAAAACTTCTTCTTTGTTGTAAAAATGACAATATGGTGATAATTATCCCCTGAAATAGATCGTCCATTTATTTAGTTACGGTATAAATTACATACAAGCGCATGCAATGCAACATATACTAACGGCTTATTGACTGAGCGTGAGGTCTGTACTGTGAAATATCAGTCCGAGGTTTTTAGAATGGACCGAGCAACGAAGGAGATGCAAAAAACGGAGGTCTGATATTTCACAGTACAGACTGAACAAGCAAGGTCAGTAATTGGTTTATTATATGGCTGAACTGAGTCTGTGAGCAATTTAATTGCGCAAATTAAATCGGCTAATTAATTATTGCCACTGTTTCCTAGGTAACAATATATGGTAATTGCATGCTCAATCAAAAACAATTTTGTTGTTTGAAATTTTTATCTGTTGAAATTTTAATGACACACAATTGGAATTTTTTCTGTTTCAGCAAAGCAAAAATTTTCCGCCAGGTAAACAATACATCCGGGACACCGGTCCAGATACGGAAAATACGGACCACATTCCAGAAATGGGTTTCTACGGCCCACTTGTCAATCAATCAGAATAGTGAATTTTGAAAAGCCATTTTTAATAAAATACAATAATTTATTTAATATTTTACCAGAAAACTACCATTAATAATGGTAAATATTAGACAACATGTTTTTTACCAAAGTGCGAGCCAGTGAGCCATGCCGATGTTGTGAGCCACCACAGATCGGTGCGAGCCATGTGATGTATGCGAGCCATGTGCGATAAATAAATATAAGAAATTGGTCTTAATAAATTTCCTATAGGAATTCCTATAGGAAATCAAAATTCCTATAGGAATTCCTATAGGAATTGAAAATTCCTATAGGAATTCCTATATGAATTGAAAATTCCTATAGGAATACCTATAGGAATTGAAAATGGTAAAAAATATTCCTATAGGAATTCCTATAAGAATTGAAATTTCCTATAGGAATTGAAATTTCCTATAGGAATTCCTATAGGCATTGAAAATTCCTATAGGAATTCCTATAGGAATTAAAATTTCTTATAGGAATTCCTATAGGCATTTAAAATTCCTATAGGAATTCCTATAGGAATTGAAAATGGTGAAAAAGTTCCTATAGGAAAAAATATTCCTATAGGAATTCCTATAGGATTGGAAAATGGCTATAGGAATTCCTATAGGAAATGAAAATTCCTATAGGATTTGAAAATGGTGAAAAACAAATACTATAGGAAATAAAAATTCCTTTTGGAATTCTTATAGGATTGGAAAATGGTGGGAAAAATTCATAGCCTATACCACTATGGCCTGATCATGCATGGGTATAAGAACTTTACTTATATAAAAAATTATACAGATAAATATAATTTACGAAATTACTCCTTCCTACAGGAATTTTTATTTCTTATACGAATTTTTTCACCATTATCATATCCTATAAGAATTCTTATAGGAATTTTAATTTCTTATACAACTACACTATTCCTATATCGTATTTTACTCATAGACATTTATTAATAGAGAATTTAATACTGGGACTATTTATTTTCTAAGATTAAATGAAAATTACCGCAATGTGCGCGACTGACAGACTGGTGTCTAGTTTTCTTGCCACGCGCGCAAAGCATCAAGGGATAGATCATCACACCTCCGATATTTTTCAAGTCAGTGTTTGTCAATGGTTTATGTGCAAAATAGAACTATTTTTGATGGGATTCAACTGGATTTTCACTAGTAATACATCAGGGATGTTTGCATAATGTTCAGGTAAGAATAAGTTTATATTTTATTTATAATAAAGCAAATTATAAAGGAAATACCTCCAATCTTCATTTGTGAAATTCGAGCATGTGGTTCGATAAAATTTGAATTTGCCGCGACAATATAAACGGAATTAGAATGCTGATATAAATATATTTATAGCATTTATACTTCAACAAATGCTACTATAAAAGTTTTATATTTGAATCAGACTTATCCATGTTTATTAATATATTTGTATATCCCAAGTGCCAACTGTATATGCCAGATTAATTGTAAATTGTCAGCCATATTTAATGCATGCCTATAGAAAATTTAACTACTTGCTCAAATCAGCAGCAGTATTTATTCATATGTTTTGTTTAAATTAAACAATTTTCATTTTGAGAGGTCTTGCACCAGTCAATGTATTAAAATCTGTTAGCCTTTAGACATGCTTTAGTGTAATGCCAGGAAAATTATCCAATGTTTTTCTATTAATTAAACATAACTATGTGATGGTATTCAAATTAACCAGACTCTCTGCTAGCTTACATTTCATGCTAACTTGTTAAGATGAATGTGCTCAACTTTCAGTACTTTTTTATTTTACCTTGTCTAACACCAGATCATTTTACTTGAAAGAGAGTGGACAACTTTGATAGGTTACCTTGCTGTCTCCCTGTGTTTTGTGTAAACTCATTAAGACCCAATTCACAAATTCACACTAATGCGCTCTATTTCAAAGCTCAATATTTTGCCCTGTTAATACCAGACTATTTTGCATTATTTGGCGTTAGCACATTTAGATGCAATTCACCCTAACACTCAATCCCCACTTTCAGTACTTTGATATTTATCAGATGATTTTACTCATCAAAGTGAATGTTGGTCATTGAAAGGTTAATAATTAACTGCAAAAGCTGCTGTGTGGCATATTTAGAAGCAATGTGCCCTACTTTTAGTACTTTGTTATTTTACTGTGTTTATTCTATTAAAGTGCTAGACTCTCCACTTAGAGTAAAATAATAAATTGGGTGCATTTGGGCATATTTAATGGGTTAACAAAACACATTGGAATGGTATACATAAAATAAATGTATTTGTCTTTTTACAGCTATCAACAAAGTATGGATGTAAGGCCTCAGAGGTTCGTCAACATATGAGGACAAATATAAACAACATGGGAAAGTGTTGCAAAGTACAGAAAAGCAAACAAGAACAAGAACTTATTTGAGGACTATGTTTTGAGGCCAGTTTTAAACTTAACTTTAAATGTCAATTATGGTTATTACCTATGGTTTAGCCGATTAAGTGCCAGCGCTCTGACGAGTAAAACCGTCTGGCGTTAGACAGAGTAAACTATAGTAAAATAATAAAGTAGGGCGCATCAGGGTGCAATGTGATTCAATGGGTTAACTAGACACATATATAGGAATATAGGCTAGTTAACCCATTCGGAGCCAGCATTTCCCCTTGACATTCAAGTACAATTATCTGGAGTTAGACAGAGTAAAATAGTCTGGCATTAGACAAAGTAAAATAGTTAGATATGGCATTGCATTGAGGTAGAACGATTAATTTGGCACAATAGGTGAAAACTATAATTGATTTGTAATGTTTAGTATAACCAATTTCTCATATTAATTTTTATATTTGCAATATTAATTAGTATTTATTAATATTTATATCTATTTTTTGCACTAAAAAATTAAGAGTGATGAACAACATTGTCTGTCATTTACTATTATTTCATCTAGATTCTAGAATTTCTGCAGGAATACCAAAAATCTTATAGGAAATTAGAATAAATTATTTTCTTATAGGAGATTCCTATAATAATTTGGGACTAGACTTGAGAATTCTTATAGGAATTCTTCCTATTAAATTCTTATAGGAATTTCTGTAGAAAAAATTCCTATAGGAATTTTTCCTATAAAATTCCTATAGGAAATATTCCTATAGGAAAAATTCCTATAAGAATTTGGGACAAAATTCCTATAGGAATTTTTCCTATAGGAATTCCTATAGGAAAAATTCCTATAGGAAAAATTCCTATAAGAATTTGGGACAAAATTCCTATAGGAATTTTTCCTATAGGAAAAATTCCTATAGGAATTTTGTCCCAAATTCTTATAGGAATTTTTCCTATAGGAATTCCTATAGGAAATCTTTGTAAGGGTGACCAAATGGTACTCAGTCTCAGTACATCTTATCTCCAGCACACATGCAATAAACAACTTGTGTGTTTGACTGATTTTTGATCTTGGTGAAAAAGTAACTTTCCATAAAGAACTTGTTAAGCTGGTGAAAATACAAAGTTTGGTTAGTGCGAAATGTTGTAGAATACGGAAGGTGTAGCCTTGCGGGGTTTGCATGCATGTTTTGTATAATACTGTTACAATATTGTATTTGCCGAAAATGCTAACAATTTCCGCACGTAATACAAACATATGCAAGGTTTGCAAACTAATTGCAGGACTGTGTTTACCAGGGTTTGCAACATTTTGCGGCCGAATTTTGCGATTTTGCTAATTTCATTATGTTCCTTTTAGCTTTAATGGTATTTGATTCCCTAATCTCTTTCCTTAGGTTAAAATTTGGTCTAACATGCAGGTACGTTGTCCATTAGATCTTAAAACACCTAAAATTCCTGTAATTGAAATTGGGTTCTTGATTATATTTATATTTTGTTTCTGAATTTTGTCTATTATTTTACTAATATACAGTCTTTACATATTTCACTCATTAAACATTTTAAATAATTATAGATTCGCATGGCTCGCACTCTGGCGCATGGTTCGCACCTTAAATGGCTCGCACTCTGGCGCATGGTTCGCACCTAATGGCTCGCACTCTGGCGCATGGTTCGCACCTTATGGCTCGCACTCTGGCGCATGGTTCGCACCTTAAATGGCTCGCACTCTGGTGCATGGACCACGGTTCGCACCTAATGGCTCACACTCTGACGCATGGCTCGCACTCTGCCGCATGGTTCACACCTTGGCTCGCACTCTGGCGTGTGGCTCGCATGGCTTGCACTCTGGCGCATGGCTCGCACCCTGGCTCGCACTCTGGTGCATGGTTCACACCTTGGGCTCGCACTCTAGCACATGGCTCGCACCCTGGTGCATGGTTTGCACCTTGGCTCGCACTCTGGCATGTGGCTCGCACTGACAGAGTGGCGTGTGGCTCGCACTCTGGCACATGGCTCCCACCCTGGCTCGCACAATATTGAAACTCAAATTGACAGACTGATGAAAAAAAAAAGTGACGCTTAGAAATCTCAAGGGCGGGGCTAATAACTTACAGCAGGTATCAAGAGGAGGTGAGGATAATAAGTTGTATCCAGATCACACTCAACACTGAAAATAAACAGAAAAATTTAGCTCTTTATTTTATTATAAGTATATCACTGTATTTATAATTTGATAGTGAACAGTACTTGCAAATTACTTACGTTGTGGGAGGTTCGGTCGTATATGTGACATAGCTCATTGCTTAAACTAGATAATAAAATAGATTATAAATAGTCAGCAGATGCTATAAGTATATGTTTAAATGCTTTAAGAGTTTGATAATCTCTCAAGTTCTCAGCAGTAATTACGAAAGATCTGATCTATATAGCTCTCTGAAGTCCAACAGAATTCAAACAGATCGCCTAGCTATTACGAGCCTCAGCGTAGATGGAGTTGCAGAGCTGCTACGATCAAGGTATTTTAAGTGGCTTGTTAATTACACCCATTGTACTTGCAGAGTGTCCATGTTTGAATTTGGTTGTGATCAAGACATGCTATAAAGGCATCTTATGTTATTAACAAATGTTATATATGACCTGACAGTAAAATCCTGCCATACATTACTGACCCTTACAAGATTGGGCTTAGACGACTGGGTGTGTGCCAATTACACCCACTGAGCCATCCACCACCCACCTGTTTAGCACCACCCTTGACGTTCAGATGGAATGTCAAGAATGTGCGGAGAGGGCATATGAGATTCTCATAAGCAGATGCAGCTTGTTCAACAAGGTTGACTTTTCACTATGATCAAAAGGGCCCAGTTCATCTGAAAATTTTGTTTCACGCACTACTGGGGCAAACAAATTAAAGGCCTACAGTGGAGTAAATGCTCCAGTAGTTATATAGTTAAAAAATGCCCTGATTTTGCGATACTGTAGGTACAGTAATTAGGACCTCTACTTGCATCTGGGATCTCTCATTCATGGTTAAGCATTATATTTATTTAATTGAATTTCATAATATCTTCAACAAGGTGTGTCTTTTGTATGTGACAATCCATTGGAGAGGACCCCCCCCCCCCATAATACTTTGCACTTTTTACTTAAGGACATTTTGTAGTACGTACTCCAGTACTTTTTACTCTTACTCAAGTCGTTTATTGTTAATTATACTTCTACTTTTACTCGAGTACAAATTCAAAGTAATTTGGGCACCATGCACTGATCATTTGTATGGACATTGTCAATTTCCATGGAAAAACTCGCAATTCCATGCAACACAGTCACATTTCTTTGCAACACTGCGTCACATATATTTCTGTGCAGTAGAGGTGCATGGCCCTTATCAGCCACCATATATTCCACAATTTATTGTATTAAAGGCACATGCAGTTCAGCCTGTTGAACAATGGTTTTTAAGGCGCATTTCAGCTCTTTTAATTGAAAAAACAAACTAGGAAAATCAATTAAGCATTAAATTGAAGATCGCGATCACAACACTTAATGTTTTTAACATTTTAAAACATTTGCATTGTTAAAAACATCAAGTTTACTGATTTTGAATTATGCTTAATTGATTTTCCTAGTTAGTTTTTTTAATTAAAAGGGCTGAAATGCACCTTAAAAACCATCATTCAAAAGGCTGAACTGTGCCTTTAACCATGCACACAGCGCATGCAGGGCTCTAAATAGCAGTCTGCCAATGTCCAAAAATATATTTTAGAACATATATTCCTTTTCACATGCTGTGATTAACTTATATAGTAAGCTGTAAAGACATTAATGACAATGTTTTTAAATATCATTCTCTGGTAATTTATATTAACAGACAATTATGTCAATGTTAAGTTGATCAATGTTGAATATCGTAGTGGCCTGTGGGCTTATATTAGGGGGACTTATATTTGGAGGGGGGCTTATATTCGGGAGGAGAGGGGCTTATATTTGGAATAAGGACTGTGAGCGCTAGCGTTAGTATATGTGGTGGGCTTATATTCGGGGGCTTATATTCAGGGGGGGGGGGCTTATAGTCAGAGGTAATTAAAGTATATTAAATCATTTAGTAGACTATAAAATACATTTATATTTAAAATGTAAATTCCAAGTTTACTGTAGTAAAATAGTCTAAAAACAATAAAAATGCAATATATATCATGAAAACATTGATTTTTAGTACAATACGACTCATTTGAGTCTTGAGCATTGATCTGAAATAAGACTGGATAACGCATCTATAGTATACAAAAGTGAAGCCGGAAGTCACCGGCCGCCACCCGATTCTGGGCCCCCACTTTTGTATAGATTTGTATTACAGACGGTAGTTTTTCGCGTTTTTTGCCCTGGCTACGTTTCCGATCGGGCCAATTTTACAATCACAACGATAGAAGCATACAAGAAGAATTTTGAGCAAAAAATTTGGAGTATTATGGCTTTATAACGTCGCGAAACGGGATTTACAACTCTGAAGGAGTGGAGAGCCTCAGACTTTGTTTATCAACACGAGCTCGTTTTGCTACTTTCATACAAAATAAACTCAAAATATACAATAATTATTGTTACTGGACGAATATTCTCACGAAATTTGAAGAAATGAAGCAGCTACATTGTGAACGAAAGCGTACAGAGGTTAGTTTTAAAATACCTTGAGGCTACTTCCATAATTATATGAATTAAAATAACATATTGAGTCGTTGTTTATAATTTGGATTAAAAATATTTCATTGTCACTTGTCTTCCTACTTTAAAACATATAAAACTTCTCGACAAGTCGCCTAGGAATGCTTTTGACAAAATTGACATTTAAAACTGTTCCTTATTAAATTCGCATAATTATAAAAGTAGCCTCAAGGTATTTTAAAACTAACCTCAGTACGCTTTCGTTCACAATGTAGCTGCTTCATTTCTTCAAGTTTCCTGAGAATATTCGTCCAGTAAACAGTAATTCTTGTATATTTTAAGTGATTTCGTATGAAAGTAGCAAACGAGCTTGTGTTGATAAACAAAGTCTAACCTCTGTACGCTTTCGTTCACAATGTAGCTGCTTCATTTCTTCAAATTTCGTGAGAATATTCGTCCAGTAACAATAATTCTTGTATATTTTGAGTTTATTTTGTATGAAAGTAGCAAAACATATAAATCCCGTTTCGCGACGTTATAAAGCCATAATACTCCAAATTTTTTGCTCAAAATTCTTCTTGTATGCTTCTATCGTTGTGATTGTAAAATTGGCCCGATCGGAAACGTAGCCAAGGCAAAAAACGCGAAAAACTACCGTTTGTATAAATACAAATCTATGCAAAAGTGGGGCCCCAGAATCGGGTGGCGGCCGGTGACTTCCGGCTTCACTTTTGAAATGAAAAAAAAATGGCAGGCTAAATTTACCCGCCGAAAAATTTTAAGACTGGCAGGCCATATTTTTCTCTACTTCGAGGCCCGTCGGGTCAGTTTAACAAAGTAGAGACCTTACGATTTTAGGACGGCAACGACTACCAATACAACAAATTATTGAAAAGAATTGAGTAATTACAATTTATGAATAATGTTGACATTGTCCTCGCTCTGTTTACGACGCCAAATCACAGATTTTCACGCCTTACTTAATTGATACAACGGCTGCATTCCAAACCACAATAAGTGCAACTTCAAACAGGGTTTAGCAGAACTCTTCCCAACCATAAAATTCATGTCTTGAACTTCTAAGAATGTACTAAATTCATACGATTGATAATATACGACGAATTATCTTTACTACCTTTTATTTGAAGGAGTTTGTTTTGGCCGTTGTCGTCGCCGCGTTGCCCGTTTTAAAGAAGGAGCGCTCGGGTAGCGGAGCCTCCACAGGCCACAGCGGAAATTATATACTAAAAACGAAAGTACGCATTCTACAGTACAAATAAACGCCATTTTTCAAATTAGAAACATTATTACAGTACAGTACAGCGCATTATATTCAGAGTATAGTGTCAACACAAAAGTAGTAAGTTGAAAAACGTACACAGGTGGCGCCATACCAACGTGCATTCCTTATTCGGTCTGCAATTCTAATATTCAAGAAATCAAGGAGCAAAAATGCACTACAAGCGACTCTTTAAAACACAAGAAACGATAAAATAAATGGTTTACTTACTGTATTTTGTAAACGTTCAAAATAATGATGTAATATATACCAATTTCGTCGCTTAAACGCAAAATTTACAATAATACACTCACAATATCAGTAGAGTTATCCAGTGACAGTGAGAGCGGATTCACAACAAGTCAACCACGTGTGACGAGTCGACTGTCGAGGGTCATAAGGTCGAGGCACAGAACAAGGCACACAGAAGGGCCACTTACGTCGGAAGCTTTGAAATTTCTGTCATCCTGGCCGCCATCTTCCTAGCCAGTCGATTACATTTTCTGGTAGCCTGCTCACAGGCTCTATTATATAGAGGCTGCGACTTTTATTGATATTTTTTCAATACGCCCCCTTTGAGATAATTGAATATCCGGTAAATAGTAGCCAATCAGAGCAAGTTTTGTTAATTAGATTACCAGAGGTTATTAACAACAACAACCAGTTTCTCGCGCAATTTTACGCCTATATCTTTCACTAGGATTCCAAGGTCTAAACTTTAATCTAAAATAATTCATGGTCGTTTTTTCCCTCAAGTGTTCTAATATTTAAAACATAGTCCCGTTTGTATATTGCTGTCTTGTTCGTACATTGCCGTTTAAATTATGTAACTATACTACAGAGACGTAAAATTTTACTCTCTATTAGTTAATGTATTTTATATATTTATATCCAAAATATAACTGTAAGATTTAAGGAAACGTATTTAGGTTTTGAACAAAGTAACAAACACTATTTATTAAAAGTGTCGAACAATAGCAGGCTAAAAAACAACATTAATCATTATTGCGTGAAGTCTGTCATTTGCTCAATTATACAATTAACTCAATAGACAATAGACAATTTGAAAACCCGTGGCCGTGGCATCGATTCTGCCGTGTTTAATAACTACATTTTTTTTGTAAAAAGCTCTTGTTGTAATAATATATGTCACTAGTTGAGACTCCCAAAAATAAAGTCTCAAAGAGAGAGCGGACTTCGGTCAAAAAACACGAAAACGACTATTGCAAAATTTCCAGGTGTAAATTCAAATTGGCCAGGTGTTCTAAGAACGACTTTCCTCGACGGCGTCTGTTTTAATAATTTGCCCATTGTCTTGACTTATTCAAGGTCAGATTGTTTAGGCAGAAAGCCTTGGGTTGACAGGGCATGTAGTAAAATACTGACTACCGGAACACCGGAACACCACCGGAACACCACCGGAACACCACCGGAACACCACCGGAACACCACCTAACCCTAACCCTAACCCCAACCCTAACCTCCAACCCTAACCCAAACCCTAACCCCAAACAAAATGGTGGTACGTGTTCCGGTGTTCCGGTGGTGTTCCGGTGTTCCGGTAGTCAGTGTTTTACTACATGCCGGTTGACAGGGAAGTATTTGGGAGAAATGTTCGGAGGCATTTGACAATCAACTGCTTTATACTAGCTGATTCACTGCCTGTGTCTCAACGAACGTCTCGCTGGGCTAAGTTGTTCAACGTTTGAAAACACACACAAAAGTCTCGAAGATTTCTGCCGCAAGTGATGCAAACGCGGTTAGATAAATTGTCAGCCTGAACTAGACTTATTTTACTCTCTCTGCAAAGATCAGCAAGGCATACGTCGAAGTTTTCCCTTGTACTTCTTTGGAAAAGGTTTATAGCTGACGAAGACAAAGTATTGGTATATTAAACTTTTATCAAATCCCGTTGGAAGTACAGTTAATATTGCTAACCTTCGCTCATCCTTCAACGTTAATTTAAATTGAAAGGTTTCTCAAATACATTCAGTTACTTCTTCGAAGAGATAAACAAAGTCATGGTTTTATACGCCACTGATTGAATACCAGCTTTAAAATTACATTGCGAAATGTCGTACGAGTTAAATATTTGCACGATATTAACTCATGGGGCACTTCTGACCAATGGGAATTTTGCGTACGCTCCGTACGCATAAATCGACTTTTTACTAATAAAGGTCGCAGGCCGTTCCTCCCAGCCTCTGCCTGATAACGGCCTGCGAGCAGGCTACGTCGTTCCTAGCGTTCTTGCTGTTCCTAGTAAGTTCCAAACCTTCACATAACACACTTGATATAGCATGCACAAGTAATCAGGGCGTAGATATAGTCATACATAGCTTTTTAAATAATCCCTAAAACGACATTAGTAATACCTGTGGTAACTGGCTAGACTGCATGGAAAGCTTTTTCCGGTATTCATAATATAGAAAAATTACATAACATCAGAAATAAAAAAACATTTAGCATAGTATATTAGCAACTTTGTATTGGTAATTTGGACTGCTTGCCCAGCCTCAAAAAGCATGGTCACAAGATGGCGGAAATATAAAAGTGATTGCCCATGGATTATATATCAGATTAAAATAAATAAATTTATATTACGTAATAAATTACATGCAAAAACATAAAACAGATTAAACATATTTCTGTCTTTCATAAATGTATCAAACATGTACACAAAAAACAACAAACAAACATAATAAACAAAACAAACATAAAGCCCATTAATTATAGGACTAAGTATCAAGTTTTGAACGAATCGAGTCCGTTTGAGTGTTCAAGGACGGTGATAGTTCCTTAATATACAGCATTTCGTAAAGAAGACACTCGTACTTTCCTTGAAGACACTCGTACTTTCCTCGCATTTTCGAAGAATTGAAAAGCAACCTTCAATTCTCGACGCATCCTCTTCGTGATCTTCCCTCCTATGCTTCCCGATTACCGACCGCTTGTGCTCATCAATGCGCTGATGTAAGCGCCGACCAGTATAGCCAACATAATCTGTATCGCACAGATCACATTTATATCTGTATACAACGCGTTGTTGACTTACAATTGCATGGTGGTTTCATCCCGTGAACCTTAACTTCTTTGATCTTTCTACTTTTATATACTGGCTCTAATGCTCTTAATACCAATCACCGAACCAATGCCTGCGAGTTGTCTTCGCACGATGTCAGACGACTTCTGATCTTTAAACGGCAGGGCCAGGCAAATCACATCTCTTTTCACATACTCAGTTGGGATCGAGTTGTTCATTTCTGCGTATTTCTTGGTTACAAACTCAGAGATGATTGTGTCAACGAGTCTGAGAGGATATCGTAGATTGGCAAAACCGCTCTTTAGACGATCACACTCTTCCACAAAGTGTTTCCAGGATGACGACAAATGGAATGCACGGTTTGGCATGGTAATAATCAATGATCTCTTATATCTACGATCGACATGGCTTTGGTAGTGGTTTAAAATAAATAATCCTTTTAAATTTTGCACGGAAAATATTTTGCTATGCGCCAGCAGCGCTGTTTTACTCTGGTTTTACTCAGTGTTTTTCGTAAGTCACCGTTGTTTCCCATTAGCAGATTACAGCAAGCAGTCCAGATGTCCAATGATTCAAGCTCATCGCGCAGCATTTATTCGATTGGGAGTGCTAGGCTCTAAACCAAGGAGCCCTATAGGAATCAGGATGTTCATGACATCAATAAACTCGTTAATTCCTTTTAGTCCCTACATCTACGCGTTATTCAATACCTAATCTTGCCATTTTCCTCTTTCATCTCGCCATCGTGGGACAACTCCTTGTGAACCTTTGTGATATTCAGTGTTAATAAAAGCCTATTAGCAAATATTCTATCATGTTTGAAGACGTACCATTCATCTGTGCATCTTAGTGCGAACACAAGACGAGCTATCCATAATACATATATATCAATCTATGCTATCTATACAATCATAATGTCCATTATAGAGAAAATCTTGAGTCCATTGTCCAGTCGATATAACATTGTGGTCTTCGAACAACAACATAATTATGTGTATGGATACAGTATTGTTGATCGAATGTCAATGTCTATATCAGTAAATTCTTTGGCATTGGACTCCAGTTGATGACATTGTCAAGACGGTTATCAAGAGCTTATACTTAATATTTATCTGACATGGGAACTTAATTACATGCGGTCTGTTTTCGATATCCTCGAAACAATATCACAAAAAATCTGATAAACTCATTTCATTTAGCCATGCACAGACCTCCGCAAAAGAAACGGTCACAGAAATAGTGTGGAGAAATTTAAATAAAATGATTTCTCGATCAGAAAAAGTTCGTACATTAGGCCTGGGTCGTGGCTAAAGGGGATAGACTAGAGGTTTTCAAGATGGCCGTCAGTTTTTAAGATCATTAAAACGTAAAAGAATCGACATACAGCTACTTGCATGCAACATTACTAACCCACACCTAACCCTAATCTTAACCCCCACACTAACCCTAATACTAACCCAAACTTTTATTTCAATTTTGGAACCATCTCGTAACTACCTCTCGTCCATCCCTTTTAGACATTACCATTAAGCCTGCCCGTTCTCTTCCTGGTAGCTATACAATGTCTAGTTGGTGAAGGAAAGGATGCAATATAAATTTACTACAAATATTTGCCAGAATTTTCGACTATAGGGGTGTTCTATGAGGTTGCTATATAGATAATGGCAATTTTGGTCTTGCAAATAAGCATCATATGTACTGCCTTATAGGAAAATGATGACTATGTTGGCATTAGAATTACATACTACATTTTCCGCAGCCGAAATGAAGAGTGACAAAATCCAGATTCCAGTCGTATGTATTTGAGATATCTAATTTTAGTTCTGATTTATAGTGGTGATTTGTTAAATACTTAAATAAGGGAGATTTACAGTTGTACTGCATAGCAGATATATAGAAAACGAAAACAGTGTTATATCAAAGCTGACGTTTTCGTCAAGTAATAGTGTCTGCGAGAAAAATATGAAAATGCCGAAAACATTCCTGGATAATCTGCGTACGAATAGTGGAGCTGTAAAAACGCATATCAGAATGCTAATGGGATAAAATGTCCATTCAACTGAACCTCAATACCTCATATCATATCGCTATTTGTACACAGACATGTAAAAAGTGTTTAATGTTCCCCGGACCCTGAATACGCCCAAATGTTCCTCAAAAGTGCGCAAAAAGAATGGATAGTTGACCGTAAACTACGCCACATTTAGTCGACATTGAACAACACTTCACAATCTCGAATGACAAGTAAGTATGATATAATGATTCCTTAAGATTCTCCCAAAATGTATATGTTGTGTGAAAATTGAAGATATTCCTCAATCTTCTTGCTAAGACAAATGTTCCTCATCTATCTATTCGTTCTAAATCGAAAGAAGGAAACCAATGACACCTTGTATCGTAAAGTATTAAGGGATGACAGATTTGTGATTTGCATCAAAAACAGTGGTCAATATAGAGAATACGAAATTTTGTCCTCATGCAAGCTGGACACTGTTTTTCGGACAAATTTTGACCATATTCTTACATACATTTTTGGACAGATAAATACACTCAGTTTAAGATATTTCATTATAGTTGTTTGTGCCACAGGGAACAAATCGAGCGAGACCAATGCCATGCATCAACGAGACAAGGATATACTGCATAAAATATATGCATTTCGAACATCTTGCCTTCCTGACCTTGCAGTCCATTAATAAATGCATTACAAATATCCATATTGATAAACTTGATTTTCATTTTATAAGAAGCTATAAGAGGTGGCCTTGCGTAAATTCTCAGAATGTTTTTTAAATTTTCTTCAAAATTGATATGAACGAGATTCTTATAAAAAACAGATGTAACTAAAATATTTATTAAGGGAGTAATTAAAGGGGCATACAATACTGTGGTATGAATGATAATCTATTCGCACTGTTTGATAAACCGACTCGGTGAAGTGGATGGAGCTAGGTTTTCGCCAAGGTTTAAAATAGTTTCACAGCCCGTGTCATCCCAAGGCCTCCCATTTTCTAAAATAGAGTTTTGGAGCTTTATACGAGAATGATATACGCATTCATACAGAGATTTAAGCCCAAAACAAAACCAAATTTGGCTCTGAAAACGCAGAAAACGACCGTTCTGGATTTAAAATTTTATGGGTGAGTATGCTTCCCGACCCCCATAGCTATTCAGGCATGTAATACGTCATGAGTCCATATATATACCTCACAACTGCCTCACAGTCTGTTCTCCTCGTTAAAACGGGCAGTTCTAAATTTTTCTTAGGATGACCCATACGGGGATATATATTATACAGGATTCATAATCCTAAGCCAACCGATCACCACATGGTTGATGAGATTTTAACACTTTATATTACGCGTGTCGCATATGCACGCGGCTTTCAGTATCAGTTTCAGTTTTAAGTAAAATGCCTGCATTACGCACAACTATCCGTAACGGTGTGGGGTTTTTGTTGATTGGAATATAGACCAGTCCAATGACGTGGAACGTACTATCCAATGAGAATCCGGTGGAACCAATCCAATGAGAATCCAGTGGACCTCCTTATTTGTTCAGCAAGTTTGGTGAGGTCAATTAACGTACAAAATTTTGTAATAGGCAATTCCAGCTTTTAGTTTATGCCTGCAGGGGATGATGGGAAGTAAGGTATCATATTGCCGATTATGCTGAAAAATGTCAATAAAAACTACCAAAACAACCGAAATATTTCAATATTTACAAGTATAAGCTATCACTCCGTGTTTACACGGCCACCATTTTTATTTTTTCAGCATAATCAGCAATGTGATACATTACTTCCCATCGTCCCTGCACGCATAAACTAAAAGCTGGAATTGCCTATTGAGACTTGAACCACTAAGAATTTTAAAGATACAAAGGCACATTGGTGAGTGCGGTAGAATCTTGAAATAGTGTATTAATTGATTTAATATTGTGAAAGATCGAGTGAAGGTTTTAGGCAAAACAGAGTTATCAGAGGCAAATTACATCAATGTTATATACCATATCGAACCATATCATATCATATTGAATGGTCTTTGCCAGTGTAGGGTAGTGCCAATAATAATAAAAGTTCGTTGGTATGGGGTGCAACTACCAAAAAAATACAAGGAGAATTTCTCCTGGTATTTTTCAGTTAGTTATACGTCCCTACCAATAAAAGTTTTGTAACACTGTAAACCCCGTCCTACCCAAACGTAATGCTAACTATTACACTGGCGGAATCTTCCAACCCCGACAACTGCGAAGAAAAGTGATAGAAGCGAGGAAGCAGTCAACACCACGAAGTCTGTGTCTAGCAGTGAGACAAAGAACAGTGAGACAAAGAACAGTGACACAAAAGGACAGTGAGACAAAGAACAGTGAGGCAAAGAACAGTAACAAAAGCAGTAGTAATATAATAAAGAAACGAAAGAATAATAAGGCCAGTAGTGCAGACGAGGATGTTAGGAAGAAACAGAAGGCCAAACAGCACCCAAAAAATGAAAAGTTCATATTCCCTAGGTGCTGTTGGAAATGGGAAAATGGCAATATTACCACCGTCCCCTTTCGTTTCTAAGTCAAGTTCCAGTTCAAGTGTTCGAGAAATGTAAATTAAGTTGAACTTTTTTAACAGAAATTGGCGACCTAAGTAGCCACCGCTTGTATACTATTTTACATTTCATCCACACATAATGAACGACCATTTTTAACAGTGAGAGTAGTGAGTACATGCGGTAGTGTACAAATAATTAATGTTAATGAATACATACCTTAGTTGCATGTTTAAAATTAATAGAAATACAGCAAATATGTATAGGTTATTTTGAGGCAACGAGGGGATATGTGATTTATTCACCGAGGCGCGCAGCGCCGAGGTGAATAAAAACATATCCCCGAGGTGCCTCAAAATAACGTACTTAATTTTCACATTGCGAGGTCGCGTTAATGAGTCAGAATAGAAATAATTCTTAATGCCATATTGCCTTCGTTATGTTGTTTTTTCTCATTTTTTGTGCTGCAAAGACATTACAGGTGAATATTAGAGGGTTTTATTAAACGGAAATTGATTCGGGGAGGGATATTGAATATATTCCCCGATAAGAACAAAGGAAACCGAGCAGGGTGAAAAATAAGTTCCAAAAGTGTTTGAGTGAAGACTTACATTAAAGGAATAATGCCATTCATTTACTTCAAGTTGTAGTAAAAAAAGAGTTTTTGTGATTTTTACTCCCGGCATTTTGCTGCGCACAAATTATGCATTTTGAATTTTATTCCGTCGGCCTCATTACGAAGTTTTGGGTTGCATGCATGAGCTAGGATCCATTAAGCTTTTGACTTAACGTTCCGTTGCACGCTGAACAAAAAAGTAATTTTTATTCTATGTCACGTTATTCATTCATAATCAGCCAATTAAATGCCAGAATTTAATGATGTGTTATGTGGAAATATATAACTTAAAATTGTATTAGCTGTGGAGCCCGGTTACTGTTTGCCAATTCATTGGTCAATAAAACGGTTACCTTCAGACGTTTCAGTGGCATGTTTTTTCAGATCGGGTAACTCCGTATAACCCAAATCCTATTATTAAGTGTTAAAGGGATTTTGTAGATGGAAATTTCCAGCGGAAGATTATATAAAATTTTAGACCTAACCAGGAGCGGTCGCAAAAAATGCAACTATAGACCAGTCGAACCTGCCGCCCTGCGATTCCGGTGCACTGCAGCGCTCTAAAGATCTGGGGCCGGTTGTATAAAAACGTAGTTAGCGCTAACTGCAGTTAAAAAGTAGTTAAAAAGCCTTAAAAAATAGTTAACTTTAATCACGTAGTTAAGCCGGTTGTATAAAAGTGTAGTTAGCCTTAACTGCAGTTAAAAACTATGCTTTAGGGTTAACTATGCTTTAGGGTATAGTTAAATGTCCAAAACGTAGTTAAAAATGGCGTTTGTATAGGAGTGAACAACATTTTTCAGTAAAACAACAATGAAAAGCAACGCTTACCTGAGATTTTTAATCGCTATCTTCCCTGTGAATGTTTCCTGACAATATAAACTCTTCAAACGCTATCGCTTTGGTGTTTTTACGAAAACAGAACATATTTTTGCACAGGACGATTTCTCGAAGACGAAGTATCGTCCATTACACCAAGAAACACTGATATATAATTGCCAAACAGCTAGACATTGGTTTAACGTAGACATCTCAAGGAAAAACTGCATTCTTTTATGATTTTTGTGGCGGTTTTTCCTTGTTTTCTCAGTTTATTTTTCACTGTTTTCTAGGGTTTTGAATAAAATTCCCGCCTATTTGCAAAATACGAGTCCACAATCATGTTGAAAATGTCTGTCAGCGGTCGTTAGTCCCTGCTTACTTTATGTAATTTTGTGTTTAAACTGCCCCACGCAAGTCCCACGCACAGTTAACTACGTGATTAGTTAACTATCCGACTAACTACGTTTTGTGCAACGCAGTTAAGTCATGTAGTTAACTAATTACAGCTAAGGATTTAACTACAGTGATTAACGCTAACTACAGTTAGCGCTAACTACGTTTTTATACAACCGGCCCCTGAAATTTTTAGATCCACATGATATAGCACTGTTTATTAAAACCGGTGGCGTAGTATTAATAATGTAGTAACTTGGTTTAGTATTGATAAAGTATTAAGGGTAACGTCAAAGACTGTTGTAGGGTCACGTCAAAAACTGTTGTTTGAGTTTAGCAGGGAAGTCCCTTGCTCTTGTTGATCTGTTGACGAATTGTGTCTGATATGTCACCGTTTTACATTTAACAAATATAAAACATTTTCCGTGTTGATATACAGTTATATCAACACGAGTGGAAATTGGGAAAACGAGAAATTGTGAGTTTTTCCAATTTCCACGAGTGTTGATATAACTATATATCAATATGGAAAAAATGTTTTATATTTGTTTTATAATATAGCACAAAGAAATATAAAGAAAGAAATTTTCCGACGTTTCCGTGTTGACATTGAGTTATATCAACACGGCTCTTAGCCAATCAGCGTTCAGAATTTACAAATGCTATATTATAATTTTTCTTACGAAATAAGATTATATCCGGATTGCTCTGTACACTAATTGCAAAAATTCCTTGCTGGTATTATGTCATTGTTTAACATACATCACGCCATTATATATAGCCTTTTCCTGCAGTAGTTGCTCTATCCACCTACTACTCTTTTCAAAGGAATGTTTCCTTCGCAACTTTTCTTCACTACTTTCTATTTTTGCCATCTCTCTTACTGTTTCATTTATCCTTTTCTCTTTTAGCCAAATTTCCTGCGCCCAACATGGCATTCTCGTATTTGTCCTTATAAGTTCTATGGTCCTTCTTTTCGTTTCCAGGATCAGGTGTTTGCTTTGCTACAGTATATAGATCAATTTGTATTTTCGTTTAACATATAGCTGAGACTCGATAATTTCCATTTAGAATACCCTTCAACTATTATTCAATCGAGTGAGATGCCAACACAATCTTGATATTTACCCATAACCTATGCACTACCCTACCTAGTTTAAACAGCTATTTCAATCAAGGTTGTCCCCCGAGCAAAGCGGAAAAGTCGAATACGAGCGCGAAAGGCTGCTGGGATTCGCTAATAAATTAATGCATTTATTAGCGATTCCCAGCAGCCTTTCGCGCTCGTATTCGACTTTTCGTCTTTGCTCGGGGGGCAACCTTAATTGAAATATCTCTATACATGAACTTGTGGTTAGAGCTCGACAACTGGCCTCTGTAGCTCAGTTGGTTAGGACGCTGCACCGGAAACGCAAGTTCGATTCCCACCACGGATCTAAAGTTCGGTTTTTCGCAGCTGTTCCTGGTTAGGTTTAATAAATGTATATAAATTTCCACTCGGCAATTTCCATCTACAATACCCTTCGACTATTCTTCAATCGAGTGAGATGCCAACAAAATCTTGAGAATTAGAATTATTCACATACAGTCTTTCAATTAAGGTGGTCCCCGATCAAAGGCGAAAAGTCGAATACGAGCGCGAAATGCTTGCTGCATGGGAATCGCTAAAAAATTCAATTTTTTAGCGATTCCCAGCAAGCCTTTCACGCTCGTATTCGACTTTTCCGCTTTGCTCGGGGACCACCTTAATTGAAATAGCTGTATACCTGCGGTATGTCGGCGGGCTATTGTCGTTACCAGTTTAACCAAATAATTCACAAAAGAATATATGCATCAACAGCTGTAAACAATGATAGCGCAGGCATATGTGACCAGTCTTCATGCAGGGTGTCAAAAAATGACCCTATAAGTTTAATGCCTGGATTCTATACTGAACCCATGGTTACGTAAACTCTATTGAATAGAATTTTATGCATGGCTTTTGGAATCGTTTATGGTATAATTTTATGCAAGTTTCTGGTATCGTTAAGGTTGAACATATGAATAATATGACTATTTGCTGGTTAATTTAACGCAACGCGTAAAACAGTAAAAACTCTTTGCTCTGTAGTCAGTTGAACCATTTTGAATCCAACTGAGTCAAATTTTTAAGGGACTAATTTCTAAGTCGCCTTAACTAATTTCAAGGGAATATATTTTCAAATTTAAAATTGGTCACCCGTGCGGAAACTAATTGTTTTTCTAAGCAATTTTTTGCTACTCATTCACAATTAAAAGGTCTCATATTTAATGTGTGCAATTGATAATTAGTATAATTGCAAAGTAATTACTTTGGACAAATGTATAACTTAGGGACCATTCATTATTTAAGACTGCGGGTGGGCTGGCAAAAAAAGGGGGTGGGTCATGAAGTATTTTTGACCGAAAAAGGGGGGCCACCTAAAAATATTGGTTGAGAAGCGGGGGGGGTCCAGTTATTTATTATAAGTGGTATTATAGTGGAGAAAAATTTGACATGTAACGATTATTGCTACCACAGGGAGCGAGCGAGGCAGCAAATAAAATTCATGTATAGCTAGCAAAATTCTCAATTTTAATCAACAGATAGACCCAAAATGCAATGCACAAATACCCAAAATGCAATGCGCACAGCTGATATGAAAAATAATCGAACATATACCTTATAACTTTGCCATAAACTTGCCATAAATTTTTGTCATATTTCAATTATGTACATTTTAATAAAAAGATAATTAACGAGAAACCGATGTAGTAACATTACGTCCAGGAAAGGTTTGGCATATACTATATACACTAGTTTATACTAGGTATTTTATACATGGTTTAATTTAGTAAGGAGTTTGTCGGTTTACTGTGTCAAGTCCGATACAAATCCGAGTCCAAGTCAAACGTCCGAGTCACTAGCTGTTTAGCGGTCTTCAGTTCATGGATGTATAGTACCCTAACCCTACTCCCAACCAAGGGCCGTAGCAACTGGGAGTGCTGGTGGCGGGGGCTGCAGCCCCCCCCCCCAAATAATTTGCTAATAATCATTCTTTCCCCAAAATCATGCAGACCTTTATCATTTAAATAATATACCTTTAAAATACTGACAATTGATTAATTTTAAGCGCGGCTACATTATCCATGACAAACTGCAAAGAGTTAAGATATTTCTCATACTTTCCTGCAACTTATTCAATATATAGTTAGATACGTCTTCGCCCATTTAGTGCTACTAAATTGTAAATTTCGACATACTAAAATGTTGTTTTCTGACCATCAGAATTCTGTCAAATCTTTGCCAAAGTCCAGGAAATGACAATTCAGAGACTCTAAATTTTAAAATTCTCTCAGGCCTTTGGCCCTCACTTTCAGCTCCTCAATCAAAATGAGCTTCCTACGGCACTGTAACCCTAACCCTACTCCTAACCCTATCCTCCTAACTCGATTTTACTCGTCAACGGGGAAGCTCTGCTAGCCATGTCCCGATTCTGGGCGGCAACGTGTGAGCAACTTTTTACCACATTTTAGTAGCAAAAAATGGTATGACTTTAGCCTCTTTGACGCTCTGCAGCTTAATGGCCCTTAATGGGTTAACCAAAAAATCTGACAATGTCTCTTGTTAACCCATTGTGTCCCAGTGCACCCTACTTATAGTTTTTGTGGCTAGCCCGTTCGCGGGCTAGCCACAATGTAATATATTATTAAAACATTGTCATTGCTATCGTGTAGCGCTATTCATGTCTGCTCTGGACTCTGCTTCTGGTCAAAGAGATTTTGATCACGCTTCATATAAAGCTTTATAGTGAGTTTATAATCCTGTTTATAATCAAACGTTCTTGCACAGATCTTTAATTTTAATATATCATTATGTGGGTAAATTAATAAGAAGCAAGCCCGGCCATTGTTGGCATATTTTACAACAATACTACTGTACAACTGTGAACAGGCCCTATCCACTTACAGGTATAAAACTACAATTAACACAGAAAACAGGCTGGACTATTTTATATTAATATAGTCTATAGTAGTTACTAGCGTGGAAGCTCAGTCTGTTTACATACAGTTGAAGCCTTGAAGGATCTTCTAAATGGAAGTAATTGAGTGAAAATGTATTATTTCACATTCATCAGACCTATTAAACCAGCAAATGCAAGTGTAGGTGCAGTTTATTTTTGGATATCTAGTCCAGATATAAATAATATATCTGATCTAAGATCAGCAGGGACGTAGATACAGGGGTGATTTAAAGCTTTAATAATAATCCACCTTAAGTAAAAAAATACAGTGGGCTTACAAATTCATAAACATTATAAAACCATCTATATTACAACAAAAATTTGTATTTTTAAAAAAAGTTCAGTTGCCAAAGGCACAGACGACGATTATGTCCTTCAGTTCAGAGAATAATGCAACCTACATTCAGCCTAATATTACGGAACCGTCTATTACAGTAGTAATTTAAAGTTTATTATTAAAAAGTTTAACTGCACGAGGCATAAACGATGATTTATGTCTTATGTAGTGTGCAAACCCCACAACTGTGAAACTCAGGGAAAATCAAGTATACTGTAAATTTTGACATTTTCTGGTAAAATGTGTGTAAAAAAGTAATTATTTTTGTAAAATGATGACCATTTGACATCCGAAACCACCCCCCCCCCAAAGAAAACTTCAGATGCTTCGCTACCTCCCTGAAAATTAGTGCAATCACCAGTCACCATACAACACTGACCCTTGCAGTTGCGAGGATATATGAAGAAGCAAACCCACAGCCATATTGCGATGAGGTCATATCGACAAGTTTCAACCTTTTTATCAGCTTTATTGGACATACATATAAAAGGTTACATATTATTATACAAACAAAGAAAATTACAGGAAAATTACAGGGTATACGTCCAATGGGGCTAGCGCAAACGGGACAACGAGACCCATGCAGGGCGCCACCCCTAAATCCCTAAAAAAAACCTAACACCCACCATCTGTTTTATTTTGACCATTCTTCTATTGTAATTATTAATTTTGTATCAGAATGAATGTTTGTGATGAATGTTCATGACAATGTGAACTCCGGCTGAGTAGGCTAGCCACATGTACGCAGTGCGTACCTATTTTTTTACTTGTTTAACGCCAGATCTGATTCCTTTTACAACAATTAAGTTTAAGGAGCTCATTTCTATACAGTAATGTACATTTATTATATTGTCGGTGGTGGTGGTGGCGCGGGGAGGGGGGGGGGTTCTATTTTTTAGAATTCATGTGAAGGGGGTCATTGAATTTTTTTGTGATGCAGGGGGTTGGGCAGGACATTTTGTTTAGTTGTTAATTGAATTTTGCCAGCCCACCCCCAGTCATAAATAATGAATGGTCTCTTACTTATGTTCACTAGAGCATAAAACCCTGAACCAATGGTTAGATCATAAAACCCCGAAAAAGGTATTATATGTGACTGCATACTGTAGCTAATGTCATGTACAGTATTAATATAATACAGCACACTATATGACTTGAAATATGTATTTTCTTGCCAGCCATTTCCAATCACAAAATTATCCATGTTGCTGTTAAATTATGATTGGCCTAAACAAGTTTTGGCTAAAGTTTGTTTTAATTTATATAAAACATTATATATTGTATTAACACTATTGGAAGGATTTCAGGCCATGCTATGGAAGGATTGGTATGTCGGGAAGTTTGTTTCCCAGTCTTCCAATCATGACATTGTTAGCTACAGCATCAACTCAGAGAAGGAAAGCAATTGCATGCATCAACTCAGAGAAAGAAAGAAATTACATCAACAACATAAAGAATATTGTGTCAATGATAAATATATTGATTTATTCTTACAATTCCTCTATGAAAATTTGGTGTGTTAATTAATAGAGATACTGTAAAAAATAAATAACAGCTTTATGGTGCATGCCCATGCAGTGATAATATTGTAGTGGTGTAGTAAATGGAGGTGTGTGTGGAGGTGTGTGCTTGTGTGTGTGGGGGGGGGGGCTAGAGGCTCTAGGAATTCCCCGACAAGGAATATCAGATTCCCCGATAAGGAATATCAGGTTCCCTGACAAGGAATATCAGGTTCCCCGACAAGGAATATCAGGTTCCCAGCAGGGGGCTATAATCTTTCTTATATCACACTTGTGTCGATTTTCTTTGATCGTCCGAGGTTTATAACTAGCTTATAGACCTTGAATAAATTATTGGATTAAACTTGTAGACAAAACGCGAGAATTTTTCATTAAAATTTTTTGAAAATGCCAAAATATGTTAGAAAACCTCCACAAGTGTGATATAAGTTAGTTATAAACCTCGAAAGTCGGTTTATAACTGATATATTGGCCTCGGACGCTACGCGTCCTCGGGGGCAATATATCAGTTATAAACCTCCTACTCGGTTTATAACTCTAACAAAAGTAGTAATATAGGTACCGTTCGACCCTTATTTTTGTGGTGGAGTGTGGTGGAGTGTGGTGGAGTGAGGGTGCGTAATGACGTCACTCATTAACATACGTCATTCATTAACATACGTCATAATTATATGCAATGACGTCACGCGGGCGAGCTTAAACACGATCGGGCGAAACTTGCTGACTACGCATTTTTTAGCGTCCCCCCACGTGTGTGGTACAATGGAGGGATTAATGTTGGCTCACTATGATTGGTTGTTTGATTTAACGAGCGTCTGTATAAAATCGACAAGCGTCTTGTAACAAGCATCGTCTATATTTTGACAACGCTCTTACTGGAGGTCTTTTGGCAAGCTGCTGAAATTTATCTTGTTGGTAGAATTAACGTTTATTGCTGGTTGGAAGATAAAGTTTTTTGAGGAGAAACATGGCACAACAACATCGGGAAAGTATGTGGTAAGTTGACTTTGGTTATTTACAGCTAAGTATTTAAGGCAATCCTACAAGTATTTTTTGTGTATATTTTCAGGAGAGATCGATTTATGAGCGAACTGGAAAATGATGAGATTAATCGCCAGCTTTGTGCCGTGGACACATTTTCTTGGTCCCCTGAAACTCAAGAGGAGATTCTTGCGGAATGGAATGATTGGCAACACCATGAAACGGCTTCGACAGAACCAAGTTTGTGTTGTGATGAATGTGGTCGCGTATTTACGCGTTCGGACAACCTGAACCGACATATGAAATCTCACAGTGACAAAAACCACGAGTGTTCGCGTTGCCACAAAACGTTTAATCGGAAGGTACGTAATTTACAAGGATGTATTTCAAAACATAGTAAAGTATTTTGAGCTAATAACATCTACTTATATTATTTCAAGGATGCTTTGAACCGGCATATGAGAATGCACGAACAACGAAGAGCCCAAAGGGAATACAACTGCAATATTTGCGGTGAGGTGTTTCGAAATATATTCCCATTCCAAGCCCATCAGCGTGATGTCCATCAGACTGGTGGTGGGAAACGTACGAAGACGTCAACCCGGCGAACGAAAAGGCAAAGAACTGCTGAACCAGGTATGTATAAATGAAAATATTTTGATTACTAACTTTGTATTTATACACATATATTTTTCTTTTAAGAACCGCCATCATCTTCGACACGCCTTAACGAAGGTAAGAGAGTATATATGCTGTGTAATAATTTAAGTTAAAATCACACTAAAACATTTTTCACCTTTTCAGGAGCTTCTACAGTCGTCAGCGAAGGTATGAAATTCAAATTTTTATACCGTATATAGTATATTGATTGTGGTGATTTGATGTGTATATTGACATTGTTAATTACTCGCAACCTTGGTTTTAAAACATTGCCTGGAGAAAGACTTTGAAATCCTAACGTTTAAGAAAGAAAGACTTTGAAATCCTAACGTTTACATTTCATGCTGTTTTCATGTTGTTTCACTGATGTTTGTGTTTTGAAAACCTGATAAAAATAATCGAGTAATTTTTAAGCGTGGGTTTATAGTGTGGAATGTTCCTAATTATTCGTGTTAGACTTATGTTCATTTGATTTAGAACTGTTAATTTATGTCATTGTACGAATATTTACGCTACATCTGTTTTGTAACATTCGCTAGCGTTTTATAGTGAGGTAAAAGTAATTTTCATAGCGTGGGTTTATCATGTTGCTATGTGAAATTTGCATGTCCCCAATTTATTCATGTTAGACTTATGTCATTTTTTTATGAATCGGGTGTTTGTATGACAAAATTAGTGCGAAGCTCTAGACAAAAATAAAGAATCGGGTGTTATTTCTATAGGACCCCAAGAGTTCCCTCAAGATTCCCTATTACCCCCATCTAACCTTCCTTCCCAACTCCACCGAGATCATTGGCGTGCTATACGTACGCGACAAAGCCGAGGCAATCGGATTCAGGATTGGTACAACTATCGTCTAAGCTCAGTAAATATGGGTCAACTTGTTGACGATATAGACCATATATTCGAAGATCAATCGACCGTCTTTAAGTTAAATCTCTCCTTTGGTTTCGTATTGTTTAATAACGAGACACAGCAGATGCAATATCACCACCCCTCAGCAAACAACAGCCGTGTCTTCGACTCCCCGTTCCAGATTCGTAATCGTGAAGATTTAGCCCAAGTTCGCGAAACGATGCAAAACATCGACATTCATGAATGGGCCAAACAACAACGACCTAATTCCAAATAGATTGTCATGGATATTACCAACGCGACGTTTTATGTGACCAAACTTCGAGACCATCCCATCGGACGTTCTGTACGTTTACCCAAATACGTACTGGAGAGCCGTGCCATCGTGTCGCTCGACTGTAATGATCAAACGGGACTACCATACGAAGATAAACTCTGCTTTTTCCGTTGTTTGGCCTTACACCGTGGATGTCACCCCCATAATTTGGAGAGAGATACTAAGCATTTTTACGAACAGTATTCTGACGCTGAAGAATTCGATGGTGTAACGTTAGAAGAATTGCCCGAACTAGAAAAATTGTTTGAATTAAACATTTTTGTATATCGGCTCGTAGAATGTTATGATGAGGACAACGACACGACCTCCATTGTAGCTCAACTGATTCAGCGATCTCACCGTGCCTACACCAACTCGATGTACCTCAACCTATATGGTAGCCATTTTAGCTATATCAAGAACTTGGGGATGTACTCAAAGTCCTATTGTTGTTCCAAGTGTGACAAGATGTGGAAAACAGCGAGGGCCTTGAACCGACACGAGCGAACATGCGAAGCATCTATACGTCACATCTTCCCTGGTGGTGCCTACAAAGTTCCACAAACCATCTTCGATTTGTTGGCCGATGAAGGTATCGAGATCCCTGAAAACCTCAAGTACTTCCCTTATCGTGCCACCTTTGACTTTGAGTGTTACTTCAAACGTGAAACCGAACATCCACGAAATACAGCAAAGTTGACGTGGGAAGCCGAAAATATCCCATTGAGTGTCTCTGTATGTTCGAACGTCCCTGGTTATGATCAACCCAAATGCTTCGTCTCGTCTGGCAGTACAAGTGAAATGATCCAACAGTTCGTGGAATATTTGGTTGAGGTCAGCCAAGAAAGCTATGGATTGTTGCTGGACCAATTCTCTGACGTCTTTCGTCAAATTGATGAACGGGTCAATGAGGTATAATTCACACGTATTAGATTCTTAGTATATTTCTTATCCTTAATATTTTTTCTTATATCTTTAGGTGGGGGAAAACGAGGTTATGGAAGTTGCCGCGGGGGAGGATAATGAGGTAAATTATAGGAAGGTTATTTTTGCACTTATATTCTTTATATTCTAATATATCTTATGTTTTAGCAAAATACAGAGGAACGGCTGATTGAGGATATGGTGGGATGTTTGATGGGGCTGAATAGTGAGGTATATAACATATGGTTTGAACTCAGCAGTGGCCTTTCCTGTGCTTACCATATGTGTACCTTTTTAGGCGAGTGAAGATGAAGACGAAGTGAATAAAGATAAAGTCGTTGAAGAGAAAGTGAGTATCACACTCATGATCCATTTTAGCGGTTATATAGATTAGTAGGGATGTGTAAGTATCTTGCTTTTTACTTATGACACCTTTTCATTTAGGATGTGGTCCATCCTCTGCTCAAACTCCAAGATAAGTTGTCAGAATACTTACAAGAGTTACCAATTCTTGGATTCAACTCTGGTAAATATGATATTAACGCTGCGAAAAACCCTTTCTTTTCACATCTCGTCAAACACGAACAAGTTAAGTTTGTGATAAAAAGGAACAATAACCACATGTGTCTTAAGACTCAACACTTAAAATTCCTCGATATCACAAACTATCTGGCTCCGGGATTTAGTTACGAACAGTTCCTCAAAGCGTACGAGTGCTCCCAGACCAAAGGCTACTTTCCGTACGAGTGGGTCGACTCCCTCGACAAACTCAATCATTGCTCCTTACCACCACGCGAAACCTTCCATTTCACTCTATCCGGAACCGACATCACCGAGGAACAGTATGAGTATTGCCAGGCTGTATGGGACGAACAGAATATGACAACTTTCCGCGACTTTCTC
>CACRXK020002349.1:18647-44269 GCA_902702795.2 Paramuricea clavata | reverse complement strand
TATAAGACTTGGCGCAATAGGTCTGTACATTTGATCAGGAATGCAAAAACCTCGTATATAAAAACACTTCTTAATGACAATTCTACGAATTCTAAACAAATTTGGCGAGTTTTGAAATCAACTATAAATCTTAATAAGGCTCCTCCCCCTCTATCTTTAGTTATTGATAATGTGAGATATGACAACCTTGCAATTGTCAGTAATCTCTTTAACGAATATTTTACCAACATTCAGGACAAGTTTGACATGAGTGAGGCTGTTGACTACAGTCAGTCAGCCTTCTCATTATCTGTTAGGCAAACTAAATTTAGTATCCCCCTATTACTATTGAGGAGGTTTCTGATTCCCTGAAACAATTGAACCCCTCTAAAGCGACAGGAATTGATGGTCTTCCCGCCCACTTCCTAAAGTTCCCTGCAAACATGATCTCCAATACTGTTACCACCATATGCAATTTAAGCATCAGCACAGGTATTTTTCCAGCCTTGTGGAAAAAAATTAATCCCAATATACAAATCTGGCGAAATGAGTGAAAGAGGAAACTTTAGACCAATTTCTATCCTGGTTATTCTCTCAAAAATCCTTGAAAAATATGTGTTTAATTCATATTTTTTATATTTAACTAAGCATGAAATTCTATCCGATTACCAACATGGATTCAGACCTGGCCACTCGTGCGAAACGTAATTAAACATGATTTACGAATACCTTGTTAGTAATATTGATAATGGAGAAATTAACGGTGTTTTGATGTTTGACTTTCCAAAGCCTTCGATTTAGTGGATCATAATATTTTGCTCCAAAAAATCCACGCGTACGGAGCTACTGACCTAACCCTAAAATGGTTCGCCTCGTATCTTGAAGGACGAACTCAACAGGTGCAAATTAACGAAGTCCTTTCTGAACCTTTAACAATTATTACTGGGGTCCCTCAGGGTTCCATTCCTTGCCCGTTACTATTCTTAATATTTTAGCAAAACCAAATTCATGAAAATTTATTCAAAGCGTAAGTATTCACAGCTTGATTATGATAGCATACTTTATGCGGATTTTTGGATTGAAGAAATTACTTCTGGCAAACTTTTAGGTATCTTACTGGATAAAAATCTCTCCTGGGACAACCAAGTGGATAAGATATATAAATATCTTAATTCCAGGCTTTATCTGTTTAAGCGTATTTGCCCAGCCCTTCCACTGAAATGTAGAATTCAGTTTTACTATGCCTTTGTCTATCCCCATTTACTTTATGACATCACTATTTGGGGCAATGCACGCAATGAGCTTATCGACCCTTTGCTTAAACTTCAAAAAAGAGCAGCCAGATTGGCTTTGGACGAGAGTATGTCAACTCCTTCTGTTGATCTGTTCCGCAAACTAGAATGGATTCCCATCTACAACTTAATTAAGATGCAAGCATTCGTTGTAAGCACCTTGCGTAGCTCATCTCCAAGTGATCTGCGCGAGTTATTTTGTTTCTCAGGGGCATCGCACGATGTATATACTCGCTCCTCTGTTACTGATCTCAAAATACCATCTGTCAAATCTAATCTTTCCAAGACCGAACTCTCATACAGTGGTGTTTTACTTTTCAATTATTCACCAAGTGTTTTATGATTACTCCCCTTCTGCGTATAAACATAAAGTTCAGAGGTTTTTCTCTAATCTTAATCATGAGATTGACCATCTTGAACAATTTTCGTGTCTTTCTTGCAAAAACCTAGTTAAGTGCATTTGTTACCCGCACTGAATTTCCTTTTATTTTTTAACTAACTTATATTATCAAAATTAAAAAAAAATATTATGCATGCTTAGTAATATAGTTATTTTTGTATTTGGTACTATACACGTATAGTCCCATGTGCTGTGTCAAATACAACTAGTCTTGCTTCTTTGTATATATTGTAAATACTGTAGCTTATCTAATTTTTAGAGGGCCATTTGGTAGAATACCTTCTCAGGTAAAAATGTATATTTGCCCTCATCAAATAAAGTTTATTATTATTATTATTATTATTATTATTATTATTATTATTATTATTATTATTATTATTATTATTATTATTATTAAGCCACTACACCCCAAAAATAAACTGCTCCTCTACAGTCGCTACGTCTTGTCCAAGTTAGCCTGGCACTTCACCGTCGCAACACTCTCTAAAACATGGGTTACTGAAAATATCGACTCTATTGCCAACAAATATATCCGCAGATGGCTTGAAGTACCAATATCAGAAACACTAAGTACTGTCTTTCTAACAAACAATAAATTTGGCCTGAGTATTTATCCTCCATCTGTAAAATTTATCCAGTGTCAAACAGTCCTCCGAAAAGCTTTAAAATCTTCTCCTAATGAATCAACTAACGACCTGTGGAGAGCAACCAGTAACCATACTAATATCCAATATGACGCTTATAACTCTACTAAGGAAGTTCTCAAAGATTTCCGTTCTGGACACGAAAACAAACTCCCAAACCAATTAACCAGTCAAGGATCCTTTTTCTGCAGCGTCACGAAGTTCGCTTTACCTCAGCTTAGCAAGGTGTGGTTCGTCGCCCAATCAAAGCTCCCGAAAAACATTTACAACTTTACCATTCGTTACATTAACAACTCTCTTCCGACGCGTAAAAACCTAAACAGATGGGCAATATCTTCAAATTCAGACTGTTCTTTTTGTCTTAGCCCTGAAACATTACTACACATAGTAGCTGGATGTCAGTTTTATCTCGACCGATTTACGTGGAGACACAATTCAGTCCTGAACTTTCTTGCTCATCAGTTAGAAACTATTGACGGTTCTACTCTCTACGCCGACCTAAATGGATTCAAAAGCCCTTCAATACTTACTGGTGATACGTATCGCCCAGATTTGTTATTATCGTGCTCAAATGGTTCCTTATATGTGGTTGAACTCACCACTGGTTATGAGACAAACCTCAAAAACAACGAAAAACGGAAGAAGGATAAATATAGAGAATTATTGAGACAGCTAGGTAAAAATTTTAACCAAGTTAAATTTATAAACCTCTCCATCAGCTCTTTAGGTATTTTTGCAGAAGAATGTTATACATTTTTAGACATGTTAGATAGTATTGGTCTTGACAAAAACCACCAAATGTACTGTGTTAGGAAAATGATGACTATTGCTATTAGAACTACATATTACATTTTCTGTTGCCGAAATAAGGAATGGGAAAATCCGGATTTACTAACAATTTGACTTATCTCATTGTATATATATATATATATATATTGCATGCACTTTGTTCTGTTATTTTAGTTTAGTATAATTGTGATTCAAATAGCCAACCGTAAGTTACCTTTATGAGAGAGATTTACGATTGTATATGTATGTAAAGAAAAACATTTAATAAAGTTTCCATTATTATTATTATTATTATTATTATTATTATTATTATTATTATTATTATTATTGTTCAACATTTGGGATCAGGAAAAGTCTCACAAAATCTATCCAATATTTACCTAAACTTCTGATTAACAATGAATTGATACCTGCCACTAAAATTGGAGAGTCGTTTCGATACTTGGGGAAATATTTTGACTTCAGTATGTCCGAAAAAGAACACAAACAAGAGCTAATCACTCTCATGGACGACATTATGTCTGAAATTGATCTCAAACCTTTGCACCCAAAAAATAAACTTTTGCTTTATAGTCGTTACCTCCTATCCAAACTTTCCTGGCATTTCACTGTAACCACCTTATCAAAAACCTGGGTCTCTGAAAATATGGATTCTGTGGTGAACAAGTACGTACGTAAATGGCTTGAAATACCTATATCAGGAACTCTATCTAACGTCTACCTTACCAGTAACAAGTTTGGTCTAAATATCTACCCGCCGTCAATTAAGTTTGTTCAGTGCCAAACAGTTGCTCGTAACGCCTTAAAGACCTCTCCAAATCATTCCATAAAAGACCTCTGGAAAACAACATCTGAAAGCAAAAACATTCAGTACGACGTCTACACCTCGACAAAGGAAGTCCTTAAAACTTTTACCTCCGGACAAGAAGACAAACTGCAGAATCATCTGATTTTGCAAGGCTCCTTCTTCTCAAATGTCATTAAGTTTTCACTGTCGAAATTAAACGGTATATGGTCTAAATCCCAATCAAACCTCCCAAAGAACATCTATAACTTCACCATTCGTTACATTAATAACTCACTTCCAACTCGTAAAAACCTTACTAAATGGGGAATATTGTCAAACTCTGATTGCTCCTTCTGCTTAAACCCTGAAACCCTTTTACACGTAGTTGCTGGATGTCAAACGTACCTCCCACGATTTACATGGAGACATGATTCTGTTCTGAACTTCATAGCACAAACGCTACAACCTGTAAACAACTCCAATCTTTTCGTCGATCTTCCTGGTTATAAAAGCCCATCAATTGTAACTGGTGACACATTCCGCCCAGACCTACTTCTATCTATCAACTCGGATTGTCTCTATATCCTTGAACTTTCTGTTGGCTATGAGTCTAATCTACAAACAAATGTTGATCGGAAAAGAAGAAGATACGAAGATCTCATTACACAGCAAAAGAAACAATTTAAGTCCGTAAAATTTGTAAATTTGTCAATTAGTTCTTTAGGCGTTTTCTCAAAAGAATGTCATTCCTTTTTAGATATGTTAACTGATCTAGGTCTTGATAAAAGACACCAGTATTTCGCTATCAGGAAAATTATGTCTATCGCGATTAGGACAACATATTATATATTTTGTTGCAGAGATAAGGACTGGTTAAATCCGGAATTACTGAACATTTAAGGATACTCATTATTAATATATAAATATTAAGTAGGTTCAAGTAGTCAATTATAAATTACCTAAATTAGTGAGATTTATAATTGTATATATACGTATATAATTTCAATAAAGTTTCCATTATTATTATTATTATTATTATTATTATTATTATTATTATTATTATTATTATTATTATTATTATTATTATTATTATTATTATTATTATTATCTCGATCGATTTACGTGGAGACACAATTCAATCCTGAACTTCCTTGCCAATACCTTGCAAACTGTGAACGGTTCTGCCCTCTACGCTGATGTGCCTGGATTCAAAAGTCCTTCAATAATAACTGGTGATACGTATCGCCCGGATTTGTTGCTATCGTTATCAAATGGCTCTCTTTATGTGGTTGAGCTCACTGTTGGCTATGAGACAAACCTCGAGAACAACGTTAATCGGAAAAAAGCCAAATATAAAGAACTAGGAAAACAACTAGACGAAAATTTTAACGAAGTAAACTTTATAAATCTTTCTATGAGCTCCCTAGGTATTTTTGCGCAAAAATACCTAGGGAGCTCATAGAAAGATTTATAAAGTTTACTTCGTCTGGACAAAAACTACCAAACGTACTGTGTTAGGAAAATGATGACTATTGCCATTCGAAGTACATACTATATTTTTTGCTCCCCGAAATAAGGAATGGGAAAGTCCGGACTTGTTAACTATTTGAAATATCTGATTGTCTTGTATATTTATATATTTTCATGTATTCTGTCTTATCATTTTTATTAGTTCATATAGTTGTGATTCAAATAGCCAATTGTAAGTTACCTTAAATTAGTGAGATTTACAATTGTATATATATAGTATATAACAAAATTATTAAAGTTTCCATTATTATTATTATTATTATTATTATTATTATTATTATTATTATTATTATTATTATTATTATTATTATTATTATTATTATTATTATTATTATTATTATTATTATTATTATTATTATTATTATCTCGGTGGATCGCGCTATCCGGTCTTTGTATCAGTGGTGGCGTCAGAAATTTCCCGACGGAGGGGCTATATGTTCCCCGACTGGGGGGCTATGCAAATTTTTTCATGGTTAAGCGTACAGTATATACTAACATAATTTATACACTTAAAATATACCATTGAGCCAGCATGATGCATTCTTTATAAAATGTACGAATCAATCTATTACGGGACTTGTAGACGTTTGTGGGAGTGGCGGCGATACAGCTTTACTCTGACGAGTATCAGATTTATCCAACTCAATGGTTATGGGAGCCTGACGACCAGGCGCGTGAAAGTCTTTGTGTTTAGATTTTCTTTGTTTCCCGACATAGTCGTTTTGAAAAACTTCATAACAAACTGTTCAACGAACTTTAGAGCATATGGCCAAATACGTTTTTAGAGCGAGTATTGCTTTCCGATTTCCAAATTGAAGATGATTGCCGGTTCATGTAGAAATAAGTTCCGCAGAATACTTATTTCACGTAGAAAGTCGTCAATGTCCTTTTGAGTGCGCCAAGCGAGATAGACTAAGATATCTTTACTTTATATAAGTTATTTACATAAAATGTGCAAGTGTACGTTTACATATGCCAGGGTTTATTTTAACGTGCAGTTCTACACAAAATGTGCAGTTCTAAACCCATTTGTGCAGTTCTTAAAACACAAATGTGCAGTCACCAAACTAACAAAAATAGCCTTAATTAAAACAGTCTTCTCATTTACTCGTTACCCTTGTGGTGCTCCAGAAATGCTGTCATTAATTGAGCATCACAAATATAAACCTTTTCTGGGAGAGGAGTCCAGACCCTCCTATTCTCCTCACAAATCACTTACGTGCTGGGGTAATGGAAAAGAAGGTAAAATTGGGGCGAGCGAAGTTCTCCAAAAGAGATTAGAGTGGGAGAACCTAATATTCTAGCTTTGCTGACCTAAAATCGAGTTTGTCTGGCCTTTCTCCAATTCTCCCTCCCAACCACACCATTATTCTGTCATCTACATGCAGATAAAAAATCCTTCGACCACCCCTCCCCCCAGTCAAACACCCGTTGCCTTCGTAACATCCCTATATATGTGCAGTTCTAAATTTCTCCTAAAATAAACCCTGATATATGCCATGCGAAAGCTACATTTAGAATATGAGGTAATTGTAATGTCATTTAGCGTGCTATATTTATGTATTGATGTCTGCGGGTACGTAAGCGAACTTGCGTAACGCATGTACTATATTAAGAAATGTGCGTAACTACGAAGTACAGTCGCACCTTGCTAGCTAGTGCAGAAGTGAATGAATATTAATGTCAATGATTAATAATTAATGTAATAACACGCGGGAGAACGAGCATGGCGACAAGATCGTGCTTTTTGGAATTCCTTCAAATTTTGTTCTCAGTTTTCCCCGACGCATCTATTAATTTTCCCCGATGGGGGGCTAGGGCTCCCCAACAAGGGGGCTGTAGCCCCCCTCCCTAGCCCCTCCTTGGCGCCACCACTGCTTTGTATAACCTTGCCCCTTACGAAGAGCCTTGCATTGGCTTGAATGAATGGACATTTGAGAAGTTTTGAAACAAATTTTCATCCCATCACGTCTCAATTATGTTGCTATCTTCATGCAGACACTATACAGTTTATCTCAATTGCAAACGACAACGCGAAATGTCGACTGCCGACGTCGTCATCAGACATCAGTACTTTACTAGGGACCTTAAGATGTAGGACGGCAAAGCGACAACGACGGCCAAAACAAGTTCACCTAAATAAATTATTGTAATGAAATCTCATCGAATATTATCAATCGTATGAATTTAAACAGCTTGAAGAGATCAAACAAAGGCTTTCATGTTGCATCTACTGATTTTTAATCACGGGAGAGCTGCAAAAGATGCAACTTGCGGCCCTCTGGCAGGAATTGAACTTGCGGCACTGCGATTCCGGTGCAGCGCTTGACCAACTGAGTTACTGAGTCCGATTCTTGAGCATTAACCACAAGCTTATAGCCTCGTATAATATGCTAAGGTGATATGCCAATGTATACATGGGAAAATATTATCTCTAGATTTAGTTAAAATTGAATTCAGTCAAACCTTTATTTAAGGTAGTCTAATCAGTAGCTATATAGTAAGAACTATATACTGCTATATCAACTGGAGCCGTCTAAACCAACATACTAATTTCAGTACAATAATAAAATAAATGTATCAGAATATTAGTAAGATAAAACAAAGTACTACAGGTATATGTACCCCAAAACCCACACAAAAAGCACATCACGCAAAAAACGCATGTAACACTAAACAAACCCTCCAAAAGTTTATACTGTATAAGAATCATATTTTGCAAAATTAGTCTTAAAGTTTCAGATTATACAAGTTACCAATGGGTCCGCTTTTTAATTTTCAGGTAACAGATTTTGGTAAACTGTGCGAAAAAATTCTTCCAAGACTAGAGTTTCTCATCAATTCCTTTTTGTGTACTGATAATATTACTTCAATATTATTAATGTCCGGAGGTAAAAACGGCTAAATAGGATGGTTTTGATAAATCCGAAAATTATGGTCATCCTAGGCTATCGGTTGATAGTTGCCAAGTTTTAAAAAAATATCATATTTTTAATTAGTATACCATATATTATTTATTATTTCCAACTTCTACTGGGAAAAAATTGAAAATATCCATAGAATGGAAATTGTATGGACTTTTATTGGAAATAGAATGGATTTTTGATTATCCATAATAATTGTATATTTTCATACTATGGAAAAAGTATCGAAATAGTATGGATATACTAGTATGGATTTCACATTTTTTCCCCAGTGTTCGCGACTAGCTTTGCTGCAATTATTATAGGTCCTTGGTCAAACACAATCATATCGTATAGTTGTACTGAATATCACCAAGGCAACTGCGTATAATAATTACAGAAGTCGGCTCTATTAACCGTGACTATATGCTTTAATCCTTTTAATTGCCTTACCATTTCCACTTAGAGTTAATTAAGAAAGAAATGCGGCTAATATTTATAGTTTTCCGAAGTCATACTTTCTGTTCTTATAGGAAGGAATTTGCTTACATGCTCACCAATAATAGCAAAAGGCGGGAGGAGAAGAATTGTCCAATATCACTATAACTGGTGACTTCGGCCAAATCACGCGGACAGTCACGCGCCGTGGCACGCGTGACATTTAACAGTTATTCTACTCACTCTCGTCGAATATGAGCTGATACTTAGTGATAGCCGATAGGCGCGTAGCGCCGAATCGGCTATCGCTCATATTCGACGAGAGTGAGTAGAATAACTGTTTTATTAATATATACACAAGGTCTGAATTCACAGACTTTGCTTTTCGGATATTTTCAATTTTTTTCAATTTTGTTTATGTTTTTATCCTCGCTCTTTCGGCCGATTATTTTTTCAAAAATATATATCTAATATTTTTAACCTTTTTAAATTTTAAAAATTCATTTGCTAACCCAGTGTAAACAATTTGAGGGAGTTTTTTCATTGTGTTTTTAATCCTGTAAAGGCTATTAAAAGCGAACAATTTGCCGTTTTCTCGTTCACAAAACGTCGATAATTCAGTTTGAGCCGCCATTTTGTTTTTCTCTACTAGCAGGATATGAGTAGAGAACCAATCAGATTGCAGAATACCTCTTACCCAGACCTTGTGTACATAATAATAGACCTTTTTCGTTATGACGTCAAACGCGGAATGGCGACGTGACTTGGAAAACATACAGGTGCCGGTAGTGTACAAAAGGTGGATAAATCGCTATCCGGTGGATAAGTCCCTATCCAGCGGATAAAGAGACTGAAAAATCGTTTGGATACTTGTTGGTGGATAACAAGCCTGATACACCAGCAATAAGCAAGTTCTTGGGGACCTGTTTGGCGACTGCCGTGTTTATCTCTTCGCCACCCAAACTAAAGTGAACAGTACTAGTGTCGAGCCCACACCGAGTCACAAGCCTAGAAGAAAACATCATAAACATCATATTACCTGGTCGGATGCAACTATTCCCGAGTGGCAAAACTACACTTTGGGAGCACAGGTGGTCCGTAACATTCCCGAAGGATATGTTATCACTGAGATGTATAAGTCATCACGCAATAGTTTTGATTCTAGCCATCCGGGTGTCTACATCGGCGGAGAAAATTATTGGCCTGTCAAAATAGTGAACCAATCTACGGGTCGTATGAAGTGGGTGAATCTGGCGAAGACGAGCCAACGGTCCGAAACTTTGTTAAAGAAACCTTGGCTAATGTACAATAAAAAAGATAGACAAGAATACGAGAACACTTTAAAAATAAAATAAAAACACCCAAATTTATGCTCTTAGAAGTAGACAGTACTAAATTTTGTAAAACGTTTTGAAGAAATAAATGTATTTTAAAACTGAAATCTTGTGCAAACTTTTGCCTGCAAAGCCCGCTCTTTCTACCCGCGCGTCCCGGCACCCGCCTGAGTAGTGATAATCATCATAACTGTAACATTATTATCAGGCAATATAGAACAATTTGCCAGAAAAGGATACCTAAAAAACGGGGGGTCGTGGATTATACAAACTACGCTATTTACCGGATTGTGCTACTTGAAAAATTCAGCTACAATTCTACTCATAAGCCTTGTAAATACTAAAGCTTCATTTGAGAGTTATGGCCATTTACAAAAAGATGGCGAATAATGCGCCGGATAGCCATTCTTTGTACGGCCAGTTACATATGTACACACAAGCAATAAACACAACTCTTATAATAAAACAATCTATATATCCCGCACGTAATTGATGTTATGCTTAAAAATACACGCTTAAAAATATAAAAACAGTTTGTGTACCTATCGTCCTGAATTTCCTGACGTTCTGTATTGTGATGCTAATAGGTCGCGTTACCTGTCACATTTGGCCCAGGCTTGCCCGCGCTAATTGGTCGCGCTACCTGTCACATTTGGACCAGGCTTGCCCGAGTGACGTCATATATTTTGCATACTCATTACTTCCGACACCTAAGTTTGCATACTAATTACTTCCGTTGCCAGATAGGGGTCTATCACTACTTTCGTACAACCGCCCCAGGTCATCGAAATGTAACAACTATTGTACTAGAAGTTACTATCGCAAGGAAAGTGTTGCCTCACCCCCAATGGATGGCACCATGTACAAGATTTTCTCTACCATATTTGAGTTCTGTTAACAAGCATTTGAACCTTTGTTTAGCCTCAAATACATCAAATATCATCCCACCTTCCATCACGTAAACAGCCCTAAGACATCTGTTCAGGAGAAAGGAAAAGTGCAATTTGAATATCAAACACCTTGCACAAGGTCAAAGGTCAGCTAAATATTCTAACTCTACTTACTTGGCATGGGCAGTTTTATATGAATACATTCAATGCTTATAACTTCTTTCTTTTGTATGTATAATTATAAACTGTCAGAGGTGAAGCTAGCCATAGCAACAGGTCATGCTATGCAAGTTTTTAATGATTTGCATTATTCAAATAGTTGCAGGTTTATTGGTGTGGCACGGAACAGTTGCCATGGTAGCTAGCTTGCCACTGAATACTGTACGAAATCATACTAAGTATATATAAACGATAATAATACTTGAATGAATCATTGGACATGTAGAATTTAATAACAATTTCATATATAGAAATATGATTAAGTCAGTTTTTGTTCCAATTATCGTTTTAATGCAATAATGGCACCTTCAACGCTACACCAATAGCTACCCCTACTGCAAAACAACTCAACAATCTGTTGATGCCTGATGGGGAGACAAAATCTATTTGTCAAGGCCGGCGAGAAGGGGGGGGGCAAAATACCCGGGGCCCGGAGTGCTCATAGGGGCCCAAAAATCTCGGTAAATGTTCGTATTGTTTATCATCGCTTTATGTTTGTCCTAAATGAAATACGCCTACTTGCACACTATCCGTTGATCGTCGTCTTCGATCGTAAAACGTACCAGGTGTGAAATAAACGATTTTTCGATCGTTTTCTCAGCAAAAACAGTTAGCTGAACAGCGTTCACATTGCGTTTTTATCAGTTATGCAGCGATTTCTTGGAAGCAATTCGCTGGCAATTCTCTCGTTCATTGCGATTAAAAATAGCCAGCGGGAGAGTCGAGAGGGACAGGGGGCCCGTGTTCACCAATCGTCATTTTGTCCCGGGGCCCGTGGTTGGCTCTCGCCGGCCTTGCTATTTATTGACAGTTTTGTTTCATATGTCAGCTTCTGATGACACTATTCACTTGTAATGATTAAGATTGTACTCAGTTAGAACTGCAAAACTATATATATATATAATACAAGAAATTTTGAGCATTATCAAAAAATATAGTATACCCTGAGTACTGTAGTGACACAGCCAGGTGAATATATAAATGTATGCCGGTAGGATTATTTCATATTATGCTAACAATGGACATATCTCAGAGATATATTTTTACAGACCGTCATACCTTTTACAAAAGTCGGTTGACATGTTATTACATGTAACTGCTGGTAAATTAATACGTGCAGACAACAATCGACACTGGGTTGCTATAGGAATATCTTTGTACAAGTCAGATAATTTTTCATTCGGCATACAATTGTGTGTTCCAATAGTTTCAATGGGTAAAATAATTCGACCAAAACACATTGTTATTTGTGATCAAATTTTCATCTTACATTGAAGAATATTTTCGATAAACGGCCAGACGTAAAAAATACTTCAATAAATTTGCAGCAAGCTGGAATCAAAATTTACAACAGGCATGAGGAAAGGTGTTATTTACAAATTATAATAGTCCATGTTGTCAACCAGGGTTTTCGGAAAGTCAAATCGCGATCTGGAGTATGTTATTTTTTAAAATTTCTGTGACGTCAAAAAACGTCATAAATCTGCATGATCATCCGTGCGTACATCCGTCCGTACATGCAAATAAAATCGAGTTGTCGTTCCTGCGCGCGCTCGTCCTTAGTTGCGGGCGTGCGCCTAAAGGCGTGCGTCTTTATCGGGCTTGCAGTGCACGCGCTGATCTATATATTACCGATATTTAAATTTGATCTATATAGAGGAGCCTGCGGAGGAGGCAGTTGTCGTTCGGCTATATTCTGTGGCTATACATAACTCGGTCAAAGAGACTGGACACACGTAAACGCAATACTTCATGTTAAGATGTCATGTCATGTGCATTCGGCGAATTCTCGTTATAGACAGTCCAATGTAACAGTCAGAGCATTAATTATCTGCGTTTTACGTCATTGTCGATATGACGAGACGCCGGTCTATAGTGTGCGAGCGTGTTGAAGGTTTACGTTTACTATGCTCTTCATTTTACATTTTTTGGAGGGAGAACCCATAATCCAAAAATTTTAAATTTTGGCTTTAAAATATAAAAATTTTATAGTTCTTTCCAATGATTATATTTTTCAATTATGCTTTTTATACTCATTTTTTTTTTAATTTCAAATTCAATCATATTTATAGCATTATAATTGCTTTATAATTGCTCTATAGGAATCACGTCACATTTTTTTTTTGTATAAACTTTATTAAATCTTTACATTTGCCTCAAGAGCACAGTGCCCATCGAGGAGGCTCACGTACATTCAAAATTACATTAAAAACACACAACACCCAGCAGACAGAGAATAAATAAAATAGTATGCCAAATTGCACCAGAAATACATGCTGAATATATAACTATATAAATTGCTAAAATATACAACTATTTAAAACGTGCTGATTTAACTCGTTTGCCGATTACTTTGATATAACTGAATGCAGATGGGACTGACTTCAAGTGACTTGTGAACGAAATTTTCAAACGGGAATGTATACAATATTAAACCTAACCGAGAGCGGCTGCGGGAAAAATCCGAACAGCTCAGTCGGCTGCATGCAGCTCTGCGATTTCGGCCGCGCAGCGCTTGACCACCGAACAATAGATCGAGACCAGTTGCCGAGCCGATTATAACTGAAATATTCTTGTTATATAGTGAGGTGATTCCCGTGTTAGGTAGATGGGCAATTAATCAATTATCAAAATTTTGGTCTTTGGGCATATCACTTCGATAGAACTAGGTTATCTAGGTAGGAGTATAGGGATGTGGGGGCCGCTCAGAAATTATCTAACACCTCATGCATTGTGCGAATATTGTCTATGTGTTATTTCCAGTTCTTGAATATTGCGACACAGTGTGCCAATTGTTGTGGGGAATACGAAATGCCAAAAATTCGGAAAAACCTCAATGACAATGGCGAAATGGCCGTAGAATTGTAACCAAAAGAGCTACATGGATATACGCTAAATTAAGAGCCGTCTCTGTATGACCCTCTGCAAAGTAACCGAGATTCATGACGTTTTGAAATTAGTAAATAAATGTATACAAGGTCAAGGAGGTTGTCCTCAATATTTGAAAAATGATTTTTGACTGATTCTTTCAATTAATAGTGAAGTATACATAGACTTACCTCGGAGTAGAACTGACTGACAAGCTAAGAAGTCATTGTATAATAATGGTGCAGTTTATTTTTTGTTATAGTACATGCATGCTTATAGCTATATCGAATGTAATATACTTAAGTATCTCAGTATAACGTAACAGGTATATCATACCCCATGCAAAAACCAAGGTACCCCCAAAACCACAGGCTTGAATGATAATCATTCAATTAAGTAGAAGTTAACATGGCAGTTGACTAATGATGTACCATTAATTTTAGGATGCCTTATTACCTATACACGCGTAAGCTTTTAAAAATTTTTGAAAAGTGGATTTGAAATTTGGATTTGTATCGATTGGATTGGTTTGAATCCATTCATCCGTGACTTTCTCGTACAGAATGACGTCAAACGCAGACATTTATAGTTAAACAAATGTGATGTTTGGAAAGGTTAGCGACAGTTTGCAATGCAGCAATAATGTTACATGAAATTTGATTGGCCGGGCGACGATGTGAACTGCAAAAATCATCCCATATTACTGGGAAAGCGGGAGTCGATTCGTGTTCGACGTCATCAGACTGCGTCAAGCCTGCGTGGTTGCCGTTGGCATCCCGCCTTTAATACTAGCGTGCAAAATCCGCAACCCAGTAAATAAAAAAGCGTGGCCTAAAAATGCATAAACTGTGATCATGAATTCCTATACGTTCTATCTGCAGTAATGTCTATAACATGGCTATACAAAGTTGACGCATTTTTAGTGTTGGTCCTCGTTCTCACAAAATATCACGGATTTTTCTAGCTCTAAGGCCCCCTTTACACGAGCCCGGGCTGATTTTCAACCCGGGTCAGCACGCTACAGGTGGTTGTTTTTTTATTCTGTTTACATGAACCCGGGTTGACGACAATTTTTGCCAACCCGGGTCAGCAATTCTCAACCCGGGTTGCCTCGAGTAATATTCCGAGCAATAGACTGGAGCAGAGTGTATTTTTGGCGCTTATATCCCTTAAAATCCCTTACAGACCTCATACGATATTATTACGATTTATATACCTTTTAGTTTTGGCGCTTTATATGTTTCAGTATACGATTAGGCTATATCCCTTTTTATCAAGGATTTAACCGTAAAGCAACTTAATTCTGCCTTAAAGGGGTTTTCTTCCCTTTTTGATAGCTTCTCGTTATTTTGTACTGGAAGATCTACTAGGCAAAAATATTCGGCATCAAACGCCAACGCCAGACCTTCGCGCAACTTTGAATACAACTGCGACAACATCGGAGTTGAAATCTACATATTTATAATTCATCTCCGTCTTATAATCCTTCAGAGAAAGGATTAGGTGATCAATAATTTCAGACCACCACTGAAACGCGGGCTGAGCATTTTTTCTTTTGGTTTTGGACAGTCTTTGCTCGCCATACTGTATGATTTTACATGTCTGTACTAAACAGAGACGGAGAAAATACGCACGCAAAATGTTGAAATGCGATATGACGCTAGGTGCAAAGTTCACAATCAGAAATTTACCGCACTTTACATGATCCCGGGTCAAGTCAACCCGGCTTTACATGAAGAAATGAGTAAACTTTTCACGCGTTCACACCTCGCCAACCCGGGTCGACCCGGGTCTCGAGAAGGGTGCCCCGGGTTGGCGAGGTGTGAAAGGTTGACCCGGCTATCGTGTAAACGCTAATAGAGATTTATTCGTAGACGGGTTGACCCGGGTTGGCAAGCCAACCCGGGTTGATGGTCAACCCGGGCTCGTGTAAAGGGGGCCTAAGTGCATACCGCAAGCCTAACTCGACCCTATAGAATATAGTACGTTTTTTATATTCTGCCGAAGTATATACTGTCACCTGCGAGCAGTCACCTGAATTTATCAAACGGAGTTGCTCAGTTTGGAGAGATTTAAATTGCATGCTGTTTGTAGTGCAATGATCTATAGTGTAATATTGCCGTGATCAGCGGTCGAAGGACAGTTCTTTTTGTTTTGTTGCCGCTGCATCCCATCTTTAATACTAGCGAGCAAAACCTGTAAACCAGCAATTAAGAAAAGGCGTCGCCTAAAAATACAGAAACTGTGAATTCCTATATACGTTCTATCCGCAGTACTAATGTCTATATCAAAACTATACAAAGTTGACTCATTTTTAGTATTTGGTCCTAAACTCACACGATCTCAGGGATTGTGTATGTTTTTTATATTCTGCCGAAGTCTATTCAGCTGCAGTCATCTGAATATATTTATCACGGAGTTGTCTTGCTTGCTTGCTTGCATGCATGCATGCATGTTGGAATTAAAACATTAACACGCAAGGACCAGCCGATATTGTGTAATATTGCCGTACTATATTTGATAAACCTGAGCACGAAGTCGGAAATATGGTATACAGAGCGGCCTCGAGAAAATCTCATACCTATAACTTTTTTTATAACTTGACAACTATGAACTAAAGGCCTAAGACTAACTAGACTATTATAATCTGTGCATAGATAAATATTGACCGGTCTTTACCTCAAACTACCAGACCATTACGTCACATCAGCACGTTCAACTGCAACACAATCCAATTTACGTAAATTCCAGCAATAATCGACCGACAATGACAGTGTTCCCTCCTGAAATAGAAATAAAATATGAAAGTTACGTAAATTTAATTGAAAATAAAAAAATGCTATACTATATAGGAACCATATGTTATGACTAAACTTTAAAGCTTCAATATAACACTATAAGCGCTAACTTAATTAATAAAAGTGCAAATAATTGTACTTAAATTAACATAGAATGTGTTGGCCTATTGACCTCCAGTGATTGCAAAGCAACAACCTGAAGCCAAATATACTTTGGCAAGTAAGACTGAACGCGATTTTACTTCTGATTATAGAAAATAGAGCGGAAATTAAATACAGCTATAAAAGCTGTACAAAAAAATGCCGTATGTACATGCCTTGGGAATTACTTTGTAAACGTGACAAAAACAAGCCTCGTCCTCGATCATGGGGTCTTTAATTCAACCCGGGTTGAAAATCAGCCCCTGGTCATGTAAAGGTAGCCTTTTGGCTACACATTTTGATGCAAGGCCTTTCGTGAGGAGATTATATAATAATAGCCAAAGACTTATAGCAATTTGATGTAAACCACTGTATCACTTCCTACATCTGACATACAGTTTAAATCGTAAAATTAACTGAGTGGTTGTAAGAATGCTTACAAACAACTAAAAGAAGGAATCGGTAAAATTCACTGAAACTTGGTGTAGAATATTAAAATCACGAGCTAATTACACTTCCGCCGGCAAAGTGCGAGGGACAAATGCAGGGCATCTTCTAAAACGATACAAAAGCAAGCGTGAATGAATTCATTCCAATGTGCAATTATTAGTGTAATTTTCCTGGGAATGATCACGGCAAGGCTTGGAATGCAGGAAAAAGTCATTCTTTATCTTGCGAATTGTTACACGTTTTTCCGGTATTAAATAATTTTGACAGAATAGGAAGCAATGAACTTTATGCAGATATGGGCATACTGATCTCAAGAGCCAAATTATCAAATTTCGATGAAATGCAAGTCATCTTGTGTTAAAACGAATAGAACTCAGTCAGTAGGAAATTTGAAACAGCGACAGAAAATGGGTGGATTTTGTCCCATGCCGTGCTTGCGTACTGTAGTTTTGTGACGTATGTGAATATTGATTAATTAACGCGTAGGCGTATTTAAGCATGGTATATTAAGTTTAGGCATTCATTAAAATCTAGCAATCGCCGAGGGCTGATTCAGTATACGTTTGATAGCACCATAGGTCACACTGTTTGGGGCCAAGAAGGAAAACAATCTATACTTTAATATGGCTGAGGGTGAGTTGAACTATTCTTTTTGTTTGAAAGTGAGTTCATATAGTAACTTCGTTTATCTTCCACTATGTAGTGTCATATACGTAATTCACGAAAAGACTACATGTACATATATCATATAAATCACACCCTACTATCTGGTGCTGTTGGACACCTTTTCCCATGCACTTATAGGGACTGATCAACACTCTACGATTCCTTCTAACTGAAGTTGTATACCGTATACGCCGGTAACATATATATGTTGTCGTATCAGATGGACAAATGTACATTCACATATAAGTGCTGGGCTTAGCATTAATTTACCTCGACTATACCCTCGATAGTATGCATAAAATAATAATTAACTGATTTACTCAACCAAGAAATAGTAAACCTTCAAATTATATACGCTTAATGCTTCATACGTGCTTGTGCATGATGCCTAAAATACAACGCAAAGTTCATATTCAAGTGTGCTTGCATGGATGGATCAGGTTTATCAGAAATGCATCCTCCGAATTTTATGCAACATTGCCCTCGGTCGAGATCTTAAAGTTAGTATATGTCCAACTATAATACTATAACTACTTACAACAATTACAAGTGCCCATGCAAATACTTACTAATATACATGTGCAGTGCATATGATTTTATAGTATCCAATTATTTTATACAATAAATATAAGATGGAATAATATATTATCAGTAGCTGATTACATTTATAGATTTGCATGAGCAGACTTGGAAATACGTGACCATGGATTTGACAATCTCCTAAAAATCGATCATTCTGTGTCTTGCATATGTACAATTTACGTCTAAAATTTACCATGGTTGTGAGTAGTGATATTGATCAGAAACATGTTCGTGTCTACGGACCATTCTTTACAGATCAGTTAAAAGCACCCCACGAAACATTGCTATTGGACATGAACAACATTGATTTATTCCATTGCTGTCCGCATAAAATTTTTTGATACATCATGCACTGATCAGACATGCAGTGTTTACTATTTTCTTTGCATTACTTCTATGCAGCTACACTGGAAATAGTATGGATCTTGCCTGGGAATAATAAGGAAATCCAATTTTCATATACTAACTGCAATTTTCATACTATATATATATATATATATATATATATATATATATATATATATATATATATATATGGATATAGTATGGATATATTGTGGATTTAGTGATGCAATTGCAAATTCCATAGTTTGGATTTTATTATTTTTTCTCAGTGGGAGACTGTGCAACTATGCCTATAGTTTGATTTCATATATATATATATATATATATATATATATATATATATATATATATATATATATATGGATATAGTATGGATATATTGTGGATTTAGTGATGCAATTGCAAATTCCATAGTTTGGATTTTATTATTTTTTCTCAGTGGGAGACTGTGCAACTATGCCTATAGTTTGATTTCATTAAAAACTTGATTGTCTTAAAGTAAAACACTGAGTCAGCAATCAGGCAAGCATTTTTTGATACTGTATATAACATTTTCATGGACATATTTCATGGGAAAACGTCAGGACCTCCTTTATGACGGGGGGGGGGGGGGGAGCAAGTCATTATTCCCTCCGCCCCAATGTTAGCCCCTCCACTGAACTGTGTTACTCCCATCTCATGAAATGCTGAAAACCAACCCCAGTGGTTAAAAATTAAAAATATCTAGATTCCCTACCAGATCATATCCCACTTTTCCATTTCACCACTCTCCAGTTAGGTCCTTTCCCTTGATATGGCCCTCTACTGACAAATTCTTAAAAGAGCAATTTATTAATAGTTATGTCTTTCCATTGAAAACCATTCCATGCATGCACAATACACTGCACTTCTAGCTAACATACGATGCAAAAACCATTCACATTTTTACTATGATTTCCTTCCTGAGAGCCTAATAGCATAATACTATTGCCCAACATAATCTGAGAATAATTCATAGATGAATTTGAAAACATTCAGACTCTTTTGCATTTATACCATGTTTAGTATCTATAACATTAGTGTCTTTCAAATTTCACTGTAAAAAGTTGATTAAAGCAACCTATAAATTCGTTGTCCCAGACTTAATTTGGGTGTGGATGGTATTTTGAGAGGGTTCTTAAAATATTGAGTAAGTAACTGAAGAGCAGTTATTTATGAGTCACATATTCCATAAAAGTCATCCCATTTATGTTCTGATAATTTACTTGTGTACTCATTATTTACGTTTAAGTTGCACTTTGCATGTTTCAAAAATCCGATATTTACTATGAAATGTATTGCAATTTTTGTTTTTGGGATGCGCGTCCCAAAAACAATTTTTTAATCAGTAATTTCATAATTTTCGAAAGCTTATTATTCGAAGGGTATTCATTCATGTAAACGTCTTCAAACTTTGTATACTTACTAATTTCGAGGTGGTCTTTTTAGTGATTTAGTTCATTTCTTAATTTGGGCACTTTTTAACACTCGTCCCCAGTTCACTCATCAACTTCGGAATGGCTAATAGGAGTAATGATAGTAGTATTTTGTTAAAGAAATAATTGGGACTGGAGGTATGCGCCTGTTTAAGAGGAGTGTCCGCTTAATAATGGTCCGATTGTATATAAATTATTAAATTTAATGAGACAAAATATAAAGAATACATATACCACATAATTCCGTAGCATTCCATCCGATAGCACATAACACCCGTAACATACCATAGCAAACCATAATACACAACTCGTTACCATACCAACTCATATCACAGCACAGAATATACCATACCAGACCATACCATCCCTTACAATTCCATCCCATAGCACATCATACCCCATAGAGTACCGTAGCATACTATATACCATCCCTTTCCATTCCAACTCATAGTCATATCACACCATACTGTATATACCGCACTAACCTGAGATCGGGCTCTATTTTAAAAATAATAGCCGGACACAAACCTTAATCCGATAGCTTTCCATCCACAACAAAGTTTATATATAGTATCCAATCAAAATGTCGCAGGAGAAATTTAAATTTCACACAACGCCCGAACAACAACAATCTAATTATGGTGTGATCACTATAAAATATACAACAACAATAGTATAATCTAATTAGCACCAACCAATGACAGAGTAAAAAATATTTTGTCTCATAGACCAATCAGATTTACAACCGAAATACGGTTGTACGGTATGGACTTTTGTTAAGGATCGCAGGTTAATATTGCACAATCTCATCCCATCCAATAGCACACAATAGTGACAATAAAATAACACAAGTTTATACCACACCAAATCACACTTTACTATTCCAACTCATGACCATATGATGTTATATCATGTTATATCATGGTATAGCATTCCATTTCATAGCACATCATATCATCTGAATACCATATCCATATCTTCTATCCCTTAGGGAGCATTCATTTTTTAGCTGGGGGGGTGGGCCGGAGGAATTTGGGGGTGGGTCAGCCAATTTTGACATGCTTCAAAGGGGTGGGTCTTTTTATAGTTTTGGTATAAATGGAGGGGGTCATAAAAATAATCAGTGAAAAAATCACCAATATGATTTTATTGAATTTGGAAATATTTGGATCAAGAATCTCTCTCGTCATCTATAACAAAGTAGCAAAATTCATCTGATCCCAAATTCAAATCTTCCCCCAAAGGCCAGGAAATGGCATTTCAGAGTCTCTAGATTTAAAAATTTCCTCGGGCCTTTGGCCCTTGCTTTCAGCCCCCAATAAAAAAGAGCTTCCCACGGCCCTGAAACGCTATGGAAATGACACCGTGTGGATTAATAGTTAGGATGAGGGGTCAAAAAATTTTCAGTAAAAAAAGTAGGGGGTCATAATTTTTTATCAACTTTTGTCTTGGGGGTTCCAAGTTTTCGCATGGAATTAGACATCAGTTCCTCCGGCCCCCCCCCCAGCTAAAAAATGAATGCTCCCTTATCATTCCAACCCATACCACACAATAGAAAACCATCCCATCCCTACACAAAGGAATTAAACTTACACAATAACCGTGTTCCTATGCACTATTACAACTTTTCTTCTAAATAAATTTTCTAGCACCAGTCCTATAGAAATACTAAATACCTATCTGATATGAACAATCATGTTTTGTTATTAGTTTTCTGAAAAAAAATTTAAAAAGATAATTTCCATAGTTTATTGTCTTTTCTTGAGATAATGACAATGACAATGCCTGTTCATATACATACAGGACGACTCTCTACAAAAAGAAGCAAGTACTCGCGGCCTAGTACAAGAACGTCAGTTTATCTTTGGGAATTTCTCTTTGGTTTACTGGAAGACGATGAATGTGCCTCTGTTATATCTTGGACCAACAAACTTGAAGGAATATTCATATTAAAAAACGCCAATGAACTCGCCAAGCTATGGGGAACTGTTAAAAATAAACCGAACATGGACAAGTACAAACTGTTCAGAGCGATGAGGAATTATTACAACAGAGGAATACTAAAAAAGGTAACATTTTTTTTTAAGACCAGGAGCACGGGTAATTCGCTGAAATTCGATACTCGAAATATTTCGCGAGGTCTGTTGGAAAATATCGTCGCTAAGTAGTATTTCTCAAAAACTTGTTTCAAAGATTTCAGATCCTTTTGACCATGCAGATGGCCGAGTACACTATGTGTTCTACAATGGGTTATGGTTTTTTTATGATAGCGGGGAGAAGCAATAACTATTTGTTGAGCAACCAATCATCTTCGTGTGATTGTAATTTGCTTCACTTTGCATGACTTTAATATTTGTAAAAAGTAGATATATAGATGGTTAAACTTTATTTAATAAAATAAGGCTGAAAATTATGTTTAAAATTTTCGTAATTATATGTACCTAATATTGTTTTTGTTTCTATTCTACAAATAAATCACAAACTTTGCCGACCTTTTATGCGCAAAAAAGAAATGACTTGAAATATCCCTTAGTATATTTTCTTGAATTTCCAATATTCACAGAATCACCAAGCTACGAAAGTTTGTCTCTGATAATATAAACAGCTCGCAATAGTAATCCTCATTACATTGCATTGATTCTTGTCAATGTTTTATTTCTAGGTGAGAGGGCGTAAAGGTGGTTACCAATTTCTATCTATACCATACGAAACAGAAGGGTGTGACCTAACAGTGGTTACCTCGTGTGAACCTTGTAGTAAACCACCCCTTCTTGGAACTCTCGATCAGAGTCTGACGAACTCTAATGCGATAAAATCAGACTGCAGTGAGAGACTGACAGACGATCGTGAAAGGACGGCTGGCAATCCAGGAACAACCGCAGACAATCGGAAAAGTACGGAAAACAATCGTGAAACGACCGTAGACAATTGTGAACAGATCGCGGAGGTGAGCTTGGATGAATCGAACGGTTATCGTTCGAGAGCAGCAAGCTCGCCAAAATATTCTGTCTCGAGTAATAGTAGTATAAAAAGCTTGGAGGAACTACTAGCAGACTTAATGAATAACGATATTACAGATCCTATGGAGACGACTAAAAATATTAATTTTGCGTCTAATGTTGGCAATATAATAAGATAACAAATGATATATTGCATTATTGAATATAGATCAAAGACTTTAATTAAACCTTCATGAATATTAAATTAAGGAGTTTTTCACCACACTGCAACTATATAGACTACTAGCCAAGGCATATTTTAAGTAATAGACTGGTGGGCCATTTGGCCCACCAGGCCCCTCAAGTGGCCCACCACACACAGGGTATTGGCCCACCACTGTGTGGGCCCCCGCAGCTTCAGTCTTTACATTTTAGCATCAAGAATATAAAATTATTTACCTTAAACAAGCTATTAAAACGTTAGTCTATAAACTTTCAATTTCAGAAATATGTGTTGAATGTGACACTGTAATACTCAATAAGTTCAGGAAGCGTTACAAATATTCAATACTCAGAGATGGACCAGCAGGGGGTGGGACGCGGGGGCCCTACCGTAAATTTTGGCCCACCACTGTAAATTCCTTAAAATATGCCTTGCTACTAGCTACAATCGTGAAATCATTTAAGATCCTATATACAAGCAATGACGTCGCGCCTGTAGCACGCAACCAGAACTGCAGAAATGCATTGCTAATAGCTTGAATATTGTAGTCAAATATTTGACACGCCTTCTGTCCTGAAAGTTTCCGAAAACAAACATTTTTCTCCACGATTAGTTCATGACTGAATTTAACATATTTTTTCCACTTTTCCAAACAAAAATCTGTATACCAATTTCAATGGTGAGGGTCTTGAAGCGGCGGGAGTTTCTAGATCTCATTTTTCAGCTCACATTTTCTCTAACGATCTCATTTCCCAGTCACTTTTGGAACCTGAGTGAATTCCCTGCTAGCCTTATGTGTGGATATACAGGATTTTTGGCATCTCGCTCGACTAAATACTGAAGGAATTTGTTGATGGAATGTTAAATTCAGTCACTAAACTATATAATCGTGCAGAAAAATGTTTGTTTTCAGAAACTTTCAGGAGAGAAGGCGTGTCAAATATTTGACTACAATATTGAGTGGGATCTTTATACATGTATTAAAGATGCGGTACAGTCCGATCTGCGCATGTGCACAAAGGAGCCCTCTTTTTATTTACAAACAGTTTATTTTGGTTTTTATTTCATTTTATGTTCTTGCAAAGCTTGATGGCTGTCTCTTCTTAATTTATTATACTCTAGAATCATGAAAATACAAATATTGTCGAATAAAATTCAATATTTTGGATACCGAAATGTAAACAAAGCCTTTGTTTACATACGCAGGGGCGTAGGAACGGGGGGCAGGGGGGCAGGGGGGCAGGCTCCCTCCAAGTTTTGTCAAGTGCCCTTTTTCTGGGAGCAAAGTGCCCTTTTCTTGCGTGAAAAATGTTTTTAGTAAGGATATTGCCTTTTTTTGCTCAAAGTGCACTTTTCAAAACTGAAATTTATGTTATTTTCCGGAAAATTTTTTTCATTTTCGGGAAAAATACGATATGTCCGAAAAAATTTTTGGTATTTTGGTATTTCCTGAAAATTTTTTTCATATTTAGAAAATTTGGATATATCCTGAAAATTTTTTTTGGTATGTCCGGAAAAAATTTTTGAGACCTCCCCCCCGTGAGTGCCCCTCAAATCCTGCCCCCCCCCCCAACTTTTAGAAGCTTCCTACGCCCCTGTACATACGGACTGTACCGCATCTTTAATAGATCTAGCTAGGAGCAGTTGTGAAAAACGCAACTATTGGTCAAAATTCTGATATCTACCCATACACCGTACATTGGCATCACCTTAATAGTAATTATACATGAACTTGCGGTAACCGCAAGTTGGGCTGCAGGTTCGATTCCTGCCAGAGAGTCGATAGTTCCAGTTTTCGCAACTGCTCCTGCAGGTACACTGTCATGGGCGTACCGGAAGGAAAAAATTAGGGGGGCGGAAAGAAATTTGCCCGACTTTTCGGGATTGTGCCCGACTAATACCTAAAACATTTTTCCGGAAAAATTATTTCGGCGACCTACCCCCCCCCCCC
>CACRXK020002349.1:0-18627 GCA_902702795.2 Paramuricea clavata | reverse complement strand
CCCCCCCCCCCCCCCCCAAAAAAAAAATTTCGGTCAGTGTACCATTTTAGGGGCCAACAAATTTTTCCGCACATACCAAAATTTTTCGCAACATCATACAAATTTTCAAAAAAACACAAAATTTACAACAAAATTGACTAAATTTTCGACTAAATTGACATAATTTGTCCCATTTATTTTTATTGCAAACCAAAATTGCCCGACTGTTGATCGAATATCGCCCGACTGCCCCAAAACGTACGCCTATGTACACTGTATAGGTCTAATAAATTTATAAAAATTCCGCTCGACATTTCTGTCTAGAAACCCCATCAGCTTAGCCTTATGGCATTTCAAGCACTTACAACTTTTGAAAAATCACTATGTATATATAACCTTAAGCCTGTTTTATATACGTCGAATTTCGGTCGCGTCGAATGCAATTCAAACAATAGATAATGAGATGATAAACCTCATTAAGCTTCATTATCTATTGTTTGAGTCGCATTCAACGTGACCGAAATTCGACGTATACTGACAGGCCTTAGCGTCCTCAGTTTGCCAAAAAGTGAGCGGGCGGGCGGGTTTTTTAAATTTATACTAATTCTTAACGCCTTGGTTGTCTAGGGCCGAAACTGGATTTTCTTACGCAGTACTACAGATATTTCTTTAATTTTTTTATATATTTCAAAATATGATTCATACGGTCATTTTCGCACGCATTCACTATATTAAATTTATTAACACAATTGACAACAGAAATACTGTATATATTAAAGCCCGTTGGTCAATAAAAGTTGGGTTTTTTGAAATAAAAAATTTAAAAAAATCCTGAGCAGGGCCTTTTTGTGGGCGGGCGAGGACGCTAACCAACTATTTTTTATGTGGCCTAACGAAGAGCCTTGCATTGGCTCGAAACATCGTAGTGAATTGATATTTGAGAAGTTTGGAAACAAATTCTCATCCCATTGATGTCATTTTGCTATATTCATACAGGCACTGCAGTTTATCTCAAACGCCAACGCGATATGTCACAGTCGTCATCGATCAGTACTTTACTGTACTTGACTTTTTCCTCCCACATTTACTGACATTCTGTCACATATCACGTATCTACTGTTTTGCAAAGTCATCTGGCCAGATTCATAGCTGCCAAGTTATTGTTGAAAAGGAGGGAGATTATATTACAATATTTGTGGCTTTCCTGCTTGCATAGGACGCGAATTTATTAACTAACTACTGGCCGAACAACCACGTCGCTCATGAAATCTGCAACGAGATCTGAGGAATGCTATGAGCTAGGTCACTGACGTTATCTAGGCCAGATTCGCTTTTACCTTCCCACAAAATTTCCCCCTTTACGGCTGAACAGTTTTCGTTTTATTTTGTCATATTATCGCAAGATATTCCTGTTAAGATATCCCTGAAACCCGTCAAATTCGTTGTCGTGACAACTGACAAGCGAATCTAGCTGGAGCATCACTACCCAGGCCTGAATAGCCGGATCACTACCGGTGTAATTGCATGGGGCCTAAAACTAGGTACCGACCGGCCGCGTGTCGATATACTGCAGCCTAATTAGTCATATGCCTATGACTATGTAGGTCTTTTAACATCAATTATTCAGTTTTGAGTAGTCACTAGTGCTTGCTTGAAGCATTTCAAGGCTCAAACTAGCTGTCCTTTCAAAGAAGTATAACTGATAACTTAAACCATCGACATCAGTAGAAACATTTCCAACACTCGTCATATGGCCGAGTAAAATCCCCCAAATCCCCAGAAAGCTTAATTACACGTCTGTATTATATAACCGGCTTTATATGATATCGTATACATTCATTAATCGTTGTACTTACTGTATATAACGTTAATTTCATCTTTCTTCGATAAAATCGTCGGTAAAACTTTATCATATTGATGTTTAGTATAATGTTTGTCAGTCTTATCGTCTTCAGCTTCAAAATATTCAGTTGCAAATTTGAAACCAACCAATATCAGTATTCATTAGAGATCTTTAGCATATAAGCATATTAAATATGCTAACGAACAACTATCAGTAGAAATTCCCAAGGGACCAGTACTGAAATAGCTCAACTGCATATTTGCCCGGCATTATTTCCTCTGTCATTTCCAATTAGCCTATATAAATTAAGTTAAAGACGGCTGGTGTAAAAATCAACAGCAAGACTATTTATTGCCAGTATGACCGATATATAACGATTTATTATTTTTCATTTAGATTTTACATTATTTCAATCTTCAAATTTTTTCCAGGCCCTTCAATTTGAGAAGTTAATCAGTTTCGCTCGTATGACCGATCAGCTCTAACATATTTTCGATTTTTGTTTCAGCCGTGTCCCTGAAGTATCGGTTGAGTGATTGATCGAGCTCTCTCTCCTCCGCAGAGGCTTTAATTTAATTTAAAGAATATGAAATTCGAAGGAATTGAAATTGCGCTAGATATCCTTTAAAAGCCTCTGCGGAGGAGAGAGGATCGAGCTCGTGTTGTTCGTTTGTTTTGGCTTTCTCGGCAGTTCGATCATGATCTGTAGATCTGGGCTGAATTTCGAATTCTGCGTCTGAACTAGTGTCTCAAGCTTTCAGTTGATTTAACTTCTGCAGGCGATATATCGTTCTTCTGCATGCATGGGTTATAGGCCTGTTTGAAACGTCGCGCTTCTCATGTGCCCGTCGAACGCATTAGAAAATAGAAACAATAGATAATGAGGCATTTCAGCTGATTTATTTCAGCTGATTTACATCTTACTATAGTATTTCAGTGGACATGGACGTCGATGTTGTTTCGCTTGCACATGCTGTCTTTTGGATGTTCTTAACTAACTCTTAACGGGGGCTTGAATTTTGAACATTTTCCAGGTTTCAAATCACAAGGTCTGCACGGATGACTTTGCAAAACAGTCGATACGTGATAGGAAGCGAATTTTTAATTCTTCAAATAATTAGACTGTAGCGTGAGAACGGTAACAAGCATTAAGTGCAGTAAAGTACCGATGGTATTGTAGTATTAGTGAATTCCGACATTTTGTGTTGTCTTTTGAGATTATATTATAGTGCATAAATCGGAAATTGTTCATTGCGGTGAAGTTGACTATAGCAAAATATTAGTTCAGACGTGATGGGAAGAGAACTTGTTTCCAAACTTCTCACGGGTTAAGACAACTAAATTCCTATACTGTAGAACGGAAATCTTATACAACTGACTGCCCTCCATAAAAGGTCGAAGTTTATCAGGCTATTAATACAATAAAATTCATCATGATCCAATTTAGTATCGACTGCGCTATACCCATGATTAATGTCGTGTTTTGCGTCAGGCCGAGTTGCGGTTGAATCAGAAGCATTAAAGTGTAAAGCATTTTTCAATCTCATTTGAATATGCAAAAAGTTGCTCGCGAATTAGTTTTTCAATCATTATGGACTGACAAAATATGTTCTCTTATATAAGCGTATTCGGTTCCTATATAAGACTGACATTAAAAAACTCATTAATTAATAATTCACGAGGAAAACGGGAGGCCACTATATTCGGTGGTTTTATATGTGATAAAGAATCATGTTCATTTACATAAACTTTAGCTTTGATTTTCTATGCTTAGACAACGTTTATTTTTGAAATTACTCCGCCAATTAACCGATCAGAATCATCAGATGCGTCGTTTTTTAAGCCATTTAAAACACTCGCAGTATATATGATAAAGCACTCGATCCTGCTCGTGTTTTAATAGTACATATATGCTAGTGCTAGTATGTACAAAAATAATGTTGGGCAGTTCTATTGTGCAGGCTTGATGTGAAATACAAATTACTGACTGATAAATTTAAACAGTTAATGAACACTTTGAATGTGATTATTTTAATGATTCCAATGGCAATATCAGCTACATCGGTTATGATTCAATTACAATCAGTTTATGCCCACACAGAACATCAGCAAACTCATATCTTAACTATAAATAGTCTGCGCATTATCACTGTATTGATTTCATTACCTCTTCTATTCGTCTCTATTAATCACTTCTAAAAAAATATTTTTTGTAAATAATTTAATGATATAGTGCTATTAAAGGGTCTTGAATCTTGAATCCGCTAGGCGGTTTCTAGGAAACAACCGAACAAGGCAGGGGGCACGGAACCGGGGGCGGGCATTGGGTGCATGTCCCCCCCCCCACACACACACTTTTTTAAAAGTGAAAAAAGGGCCCTTTTTTCTGGGCTAAAGTGCCCCATTTAACGAACGAAAAAAGTATTTCTTGAATGAACGCCCTCTTTTGCTGGAAAGAAAGTGCCCTCTTTCTCGGTGTAAAGGCCAGATTTCCGACGTTATAGAGACTCATATTTTCAAAAATTTTCGTTCAGCTCGTGAACGACATAAAATCGTTTGATTTTGGTCATATACAAAAGTGCCCCTTTTGGCCAATGCCCCTCCACTTTCGAAATGCTTCCGCGGCCTCTGGAACAAAGCATATATATTTTGCAATGGGACTGACACGGGAACAACAAAGCTAAAAATCATAGCCATAGGAGTAAGGGATTAACATTTAAGCTGGGAGAACAAGGGAGCATGCATGGTGAAGTATTTGTGGGGAACAAGGGAAAAAAGGAAATCTTTTAAGAACACGGGTACACACTTCATAATTCATAAACAACCTCCTCATACTGCGCTAAATTCATATGATTGATAACATTAATTGTGAGTTTTATTCACCATAATTTAATTGCTATGGTTGGATTGCATGTCCTACAGGCGTAAATTAAGTCTCTGGGGCATGGAAAACACATCGAAACTCATCGAACCTAGCTCAATATTCAATAATTAAATTATGTTGTACTTCGTTGTTATCTATTATATTGTCATCATTAGACACTAGAACAAAACTGTATTGTCAGTCATTTTCACTGATCTGCTCCTTAATATCGATATTCAGCAAGTCCGCTTGTAGTTCGTCCGAACTTTTTGTACTCATGATACTATCACTCGACATAGAATATCCTGACAAGCTTGTTGCTCTCGAAACGATGTAACCGTTTGATTCATTGAAGCTCTCCTCCATCTGTTCACAATTTTCTGTGGTACTTTTACCATTGTTTTCGGTACTTTTCCGATAATCTACGGTTCTGCTACAATTGTCGGCTGTTCGAATTCTTTCAAAATGATCTGTCAGTCTTTCGCACCAGTCTGAGTTTGTAAGACTGTACTCGGCGGGAGATCCAACAACGGGCGGCTTACTACAAGTTTCACAGCCTTCTGTTTCGTACGGTATAGATACAAATTGATACATGCTGTTACGTCCTTTCACCTGAAAATATAGAAACTGAAAATAATTAATGCGATGTAATGAGAATTACTGTTGTGAGTTGTTTTTATATTTTTCCACTGACCCTGCTGAAATTTGTAGATATTCAAAGTATATTACTTCCAACTATGAAGAAAAGATTAAAGCTCGACAACTGTCTCTCTGTAGCTCAGTTGATTAGAACTAGAGCTCTGCACCGGAATCGCAGGGCCGCAGGTTCGATTCGGTAGATATTGCCAATAATAAGGAAACTTTGGATTAATAAGGATACAACTACCTGCATGAAAAAATAGTTCTCCTTCTATGAAGCTCCCCTTGTATTTTCAGGCATAGTCACATCCCTGTCATCCCTATCACTTAACTAATGGTTGCTTTCCTCGACAATGACATGCAAATCTAACTCATTATTCATGCACAGCCATCTGTACCAAACGATTGAGAATCTTTGGAATATATTTTTGAATTCTTAGCGATGATATTCCCCACAAGACCTCGAGAAATATTTCGAGTATTAAATTTCAGCGACGGCTACCACGCCTCCGTGCCCCAGGTCTATTAAAGAAAAATATGTCACCTTTCTTAGCATTCCTGTGTTGTAATAATTCCTCATCGCTCTAAATAGTTTGTACTTGTCCATGTTCGGTTTATTTTTAACAGTTCCCCATAGCTTGGCAAGTTCATTGGTGTTTTTTAATGTAAATATCCCTTCAAGTTTGTTGGTCCAGGATATAACTGAAGCACATTCATCGTCTTCCAGTAAACCAAAGAGAAATTCCCACAGATAAACTGACTTTCTAGTACTAGATCGCGAGTACTTGCTTCTTTTTGTAGTCAGTGGTCCAGTATCTATATGAACAGGCATTGCGATTGGTTCATTATATAAATAAAAGAGAATATATAAACTATCTTCTATATAGAAATTATCTTCTAAAAATGAGTCATAAACACTGATCATTTTTGTTTCAGAAATCTAATAACAAAACTTGTTTATATCAAATAGGTATTTAACATTTCTTGGTTAAATTCTATAGGCTAGAAAATTATAGAAGAAAAGTTGTAGTTATAGAAGGGTTATAGTGTAGGCTTAATTCCTAAATGGGCAAACTGAAATAATTAATTAGATTGGTCAGTTCGGGTGATCTTAAATTTGTATATATTGCTTGTCGTTAATAAAGTTATTTCTCAGATGGCTTAATGAGTAACTCGGTGAATAATTCACGTGGTATAATATAGTTTGACTTGCTAGTATGCATGGTATAATAGTATGCATGGTGTGGTGCGGCCATGGATGTAATGATATTTTGGATGGTGGGGTATGCGGATATATGGTGTAGTGTGAGCTGAATGGGATGAAATGTTGTGGCTATATGTACGTTTTGGTGTGATTTGGGTGTGATGTAGTATGGAATGGACTGGTATTGGATAATGTGGCATGGTATGGTGTTGTATGGGCATAATATACTCTGATACGGAATGGTATGGAATCGATGGTGTAATATGGTATACTATAGTAGAGTAGTAATTACATATGCATGGTATAGGATAAACACCGAGGAAGGACGCGCAGCGTCCGAGGGCATTATCCGACATAATCACATAAATCCCGACTTTCGAGGTGTTTATCATATTTAATTCATGGTTGAGGAGGTTTTCCAACAAAGTTTTGTTTGATTTGTCTGCTTTGAACGTCGATTTTCTGAGTTTTCCTTCATCTTTTCAGCTAACTAATATTCAAGTCGGTACATCAAAGAAAACCGACTCAATAATGAATTAAAGTATGCTATTGTGTGGTATGATATGGTGCGGTATGAACTGGAATGGTAAAAGATGGTGTGGTGTGCATGGTATGGTATGATGCTATGGTGTGGTATATGGTGTGGTGTGTCATGATATAGTGTGGTATGGTTGAATGGCATGGTATACCTGTGTGTTACTGATATACTGATAACTAATAATATGATAATAATATGATAATGATAACTGATAACTAATTAAGTCTAAGATGACATTATTATTATTATTATTATTATTATTTTTATTTTTATTATTATTATTATTATTATTATTATTATTATTATTATTATTATTATTATTATTATTATTATTATTATAATTATTATTATGTAAATACATAAAAAAGCAAATCGTGAACATATGCATACGAACATCATATTATGTATTTTGTAAACGAAACAAGGTGTGGGATAACCCAAAATTAATGTTAATATAATCCTTCTTAAAATAATTATTGTACAATAAACATATAGTATCAATTCAAGTAGACATTGATAAACTACCTGTAAAGCGAGGTTTATCATTGTAGTTGTATATATCCTAATAATCAATAAATAAAGTTTCCATTATTATTATTATTATTATTATGCTATTGTCAACATTATCCAGGAAAATGGGATTCAAGTTACGCAGTCGAGTCTAAATTCAATATGCATGAGAAGCACAATCCTATGATATAAAATAATATATATACAAGTACATTTTCAATAAATAGGATGACTTTAATAAAATATGTAAATAGAACGTAATCCCATCAACAAGTTGTTCCATTGCCAAAGATTAAAGTATATGCTCTTTGTGAAATCGTCACATGAATCCTTCAATTACTTATCCAATATATTAAGAACACTCAAAATCATATCCTTTGGCCAGTTTATGGGAAGTCGGACATAATAACTTGAACAATCGTTTGACTTGCAAGTGTACGTATAGACTCCGCTCAATGAAAATGGGATATCGTTTAATTTTTCACTGATCATATACATATTAAACTAATAGGTTTTAAATTATAACTACCTACAATATATTTGAATTCAACACTGGAAAATATTTTGACTGCAAAACGTAAGTGCACCCAGAGTGACGCAACTGATATCAAGTAAATAGCTTAAGACCCCGTTTACAATGTACTGGATTCACTGGTCACGACATCTTCGTTTGCTGCCCAGGAGCAACGTTTAACAACAAAGATTTACTCTTTCTATAACTTCCGCATGCTTCTGCTTGTTACTGCCATTATAAATGTTTAGGCTATTTCATTGACTGTTAAAACTGACGTCGTGACCAGCGAATCAGGTAGGCTACAGTGTAAACGGGGCCTAAATTTATAAGGAAATTATTATTTTACTCATTTTTTTTTTGAGAAAAGGAAAAGTTCACTAAGAAAGATAAGTAAATTTAGTAAACTTTATTCAAAATAGTTGGGTAAATTTGCTCATTTTGCTTACGTTTTGACTCAAACTACTCAGAGATGTTTTACAGTGTTAACTTAAATGCTTAACTGAACCAATGATATACAGAATCATGCACGTGCACTTGCATTTGTCACTATCCAAATGAATCTGAGACAACCGAATGAATGTATGGGTTGTTTTAAGGTGGCACTGTCATTAAAATTTTCAGTTGTCTCAAACGAAAGAACTCCTAAAATTATAAAGTAACTTCTTTTGAAAAAATTGGTTCCCATATATGGTCGCTCTTGAGATATTTAATTTTGTTCGAAACCATGTGACGTCATCTACTCAATTACATATATAACACATATATACCATTATATATCAGTGAATGTTATTTTTGACGGATTTGTTAAATAAAACCCAGTATGCTTCATGATGTAGGTTTAACTAACGCGCCGCATCGTTGGAAATATTTGATAAAAATAGCAAAGATACACAACAATTACTGTTAATCTCATTACATGTGTGATTGAGTAAATGACGTCACATGGTTACAAACAAAATGAAATATCTCAAGAACTGAGCATGGGAACAAAAATCTTCAAAAGAAGTTACTATACAGTTTTAACTGCATTTTCAAGCCGACATGATCAATTATTTAAATGCAGGAGTCTTCAAAATAAATAGTGCTTCCAAATTCTTCTCTCATGTGTAATTATATAACAAAAACTATAATTTTATACTTTATACAGTTAATCAGGAAGTCAGTAAAATGTAACTGATGGTTGTTCACCATGACTGCATGCAGATAACTGTAAGTCCAGTGTATTCTGGAATGGTTTGCTAAGACCCATTTTGCAATAAATTTGAAAGATGTTTTCACAGAAATATTTCCCAGAAATTTTCATAAACATTGTATCTATAGGCCCATCATCTATATATTGACCATAAAGGGAAGCCAGAGAATTACTCATGCCTGCCTAGTGCTGACCCAATATTTTGTTTATTTATTTTCTTTCATTGGATGTCTTTTAAATACGTGCCTTGCCTTGAAAATCCACTGAAAACAATATGTATAGATGAATATATGGTACTGGTGAAATGAATGGGAATTAAGATAGTGATCAGTGCACATTGTATCAGGGAAGGATCTGCAATGAAATGCATGGTGAAAATATACATGTTGTTCTCCAAGTTGTGTAGGACGCTTTTATAATATGATAAAAATGTTTTGAAGGATGCTTTGATATAAACAATAGTCCACATTAGACAAACATGTTTCCAATCAATACTCAAATGACTTGTAAATTTGATTTGAGGTATGAATTGCATATGACTGAACAAGACACAAAACTTGGACAGCTTACATATGCGGATCACCGGTGTAATATATAATAAACATGTATCTATAAAAAAATAAATCATAAATCATAAATAATGAATAATAAATCTGTATCTAATAAACCTGTGTCTATAAATAGGTTATAGACATGCAGTACGTTTCTAAAGATTTGAATGACAGAAATAATACTCACTGAGATAATCTATATTACCTATATATTATTTCTATGGTTTGAATCGAGGTTTGAATAATGAAAATTAGTTACATAGGCTACTGTAGCATGACCTGTTGGCTGTGGCTAGCTTCGCCACTGAGTATATACAGTATAACATGACCAGTTGCCATCGCTAGGCTTCGCCACTGACGACACTACTATACTATTGATAATTATATTCACTGCTTAATTTCTCTAGGTTCAAAGTCACGGTGTTGGTCGGAGTAGCTATAGTGCAATATGTTCATTTTAACTTTTAAGAATGCAGTGATCTCGACCAAAGTTGCATGAGATATACTGGTATAGATCGAGACGCCTTTGACCATCCACGTACTAACTTCTTGATGAAACAAATTTCCATGAAATTATATCACTGTATTGCCAGCATTGCATTTTAAGCATTACACTTATGAAGCATGTTATGGTATATCTAAAGCCGTAAAGGTTATAACATTATATGATCGAAAAGGCCAGCTAAATATATTAAGTTATTGTGGCATGTGTATGCATGTATATAATATTCATGTATAGGCCTATATAATGTGTGAATGCACCGGTCTGTATTTGATGTGACAATATTAATATCAGTATAGAAATTTGATCAGTGTAAAACAATATTCAACTGGCGAAACTTTGCTTGGCAGAATAAGATTTTGGACGTCTTCGTAATAAAATAGATGAATTGAAGGAAGCCATTTAACTTTAAGTGTCGTTTTAATACGGAAGCGAGACAGCCCCAGCAAGAGGGCTGATATTTCTCGACATCAGATAAACACAAGGTGAAAAGTTGCCCTTAGTTGCATGAAAAAAGGCGTTCATGCAAAAAAGCAGAAAATGAATATATAGCCTTATATAGGGTTGTTATTTGTATGATGCCTGTACATGTACTGATGCAGTATATGCATGCATATCAGTATGACGACTTAATTACTTTTACCGAATATCGCGTGCAAAGCAGATTACAGATAGCACTTTGAATGGTACAGTTATTTCCGTACAATGCCGTTTCGATGGTTATGTATAAATACGCCTATTAACAAAAAATAGTTTCACTTACCCCCAGCCATAGTAATTGTTTTCCTTTCTTTGTTGATGTGGGACTGAGCCAGTGTGACCTGTGGCACTGATCACATGTATACTGAACAAGTTCTAGAACAGTGCTAGACTTTAATGAATGATTTTGCTGACCGTGCTTAAAACGTCAACGCATTAATCAGGTAATTGGGAACACATTCTAATTACTCAGTCTTATGCCAGGACACTAGCCAAGCGATCCTTCCTTAATATAGGATAAAATCTACCCAGTTTTTACCACCTTTTTAAATTCCCCACTGTGAATTTTATTGTTGACATTTCAGACATTTCACTGCAATATGATATTCAGCTCTTGGAATTAGTATGCAAAAGTATTCGTCAAAGGAATGTTTGGACTTCAGCCAGAATTGAAGCTGTAGTCGCTTCCCATCATGATCAGAGAGCTTTAACTGCTTTAGATATAAGTGACTATACTATGACTACGAATTTCAAATTCATTTACTTGGATACGCCATATCTAACTCTTACGCCATCGCGTACTGACACCTTATAAATTTCGTAGCCGTCGCCAAATTGACAATAGGGAGCTTTAGATTTGACTACGAGTACGACTACGAGTACGAGATTTGATCGCGTGCGAGGAAATTACCTATTCGTTTTCGTTTCCATTCAAATGTTGCTTTTATAACAGTAAACCAACAACTAGATAAAAAGTTTCATAAACTAAATCTCCTGCCGACTAAAATCCCCTACAAAACGTGTAAATAAGTCATAACATTAAAAACAGGCCAGATATTTAGCACTAACATATTATTTGCGCCGGATAAACGCTATATAAATGCTACAAATTATTTTTGGAAAACAAAAAAAAGTCAACTTTCTTTGTTTTTTTTTGAAAAGTCGTCGTGAGGACTACGAGGTTTCTCCACAATTTCGTACTCAGATGGGCGACGGCTACGACTTTTTCGCGTCAGTACGGGATGGCGTAAGCATACAGCATGCGTTTAGCTTGACGAATCTCGTACTCGTAGTCGTACTCGTAGTCAAATCTAAAGCTCCCTAATGGGATTTTTGAAAAATCTCGTAGTAAAACACAGGCACCACTACGAGATATGGTCTGGAGATATGACGTGCGTACATAATGGGGTTAGGCCTGTTTTATACGTTAAATTTTGGTCGCGTCGAATGCAATTGAAACAATAGAGAATAAAATGATAAACCTCATTAAGCTTCATTATCTATTGTTTAAATTGAATTCGACGCGACCGAAATTCGACGTATAAAACAGACTTAAGAAGATGTTCACACAACAAATCCTGTAGTCGTACCCGGGCTTGAGGTCAGATCTAAAACTCTTTATTCTGTCGCAATAATGAACGTCCCCGTTCATTATTATTCGGAGACAAACGAATCTCAGGATGGAGCCTCAAATTCAAATTATAACAATAGGATAATTTCTCTAGCGTCACAGTTTATTTTGAGACGCCCTGGCTGTATAATGTGGTATGGGGGAACGGATTACGCTTCACATGATAAAATCATGAGCTAGCGAAATTTGATTAATTAATTTAAGGTACCGGTTCAACACGCTCAGATGGTTTTGCTGAATATGTAGCAAATTGAATTATATTTGAATTTTTGCCAGGAAATCGACAATTTGATTCAACAATTAATAACCCTTTAAGTGGCAATTATTGAATTTCAAATAAAAAAAATATTTTCTTGCAAAATTAACCTACAAATGAGCCTAGAAAGCCAATTAAAAAGAAAAAAAAAATCCCCTTGAATTTCAGGGGGGGGGAAATAATTTGTTGCAGATATGCTACATTGCTGCTTAAGGGTAAAAAAGATACAAGAACTAGAAAATATATTTTATTGAAGAACCAACAGATTTTTGTTGGTTTTGTGATAACATACAGATGTAAATGCATTTTCCTTGAATTATATATAATACAGCATGTTATATATTGGTATAGTATATTTATAATATATATATATATATATATATATATATATATTATTATATATTTAGTATATATAGTATATATCGTATATATAGTATATATCATATACATCGTATAGATAGTATATATAGTATATATAATATATATAACATATATAGTGTATATAGTATATAAAATATATATAATATATATATAATATATATAGTATATATATAAATATATATATTTGTATATATAGTATATATATAGTATATACAGTATAATATATTCGCAACATTAGATATAGAAAAGTTCTTGTTCACAATGAAAGTTATTTATTATGGTTGTCCAGAAAACAGTTTTCTCCCTCTCTAAGCAGAGACAAATCTTACATTTGCCGCAAAATATTTTGGAAAGCCCATCTTTACAATGGCGACATCGACTGCGGTTACCATTCACGGGGTTGGGCCAATGTCCAAGTTGGTCATACCGTGTATCATTTGATGGTAAAGGTGTGGTGGGTTTGCGACCAACCTTTGCTGATGGACCATCTGCCTCAGACAATTTTCATTTGCTTGGTCTGCTTACTTACGACTGGTTGTTTCCATGGGAACAACTTTGTTGGCACTGATCAAACTCTCGGAAATTTTCAAAACAAAGTCCAGCAATGACAAGCTTTATTTCTTTCGAATTCTCAACTGATCACAATGCCTGTGCAGTAGAACAGCCTGGCATTGACCTTTGTTTGTATCAGACTTGAAGTCCATGGTGCTACGTACCGCTTTATTGCCGTCCTTGTTGGGTTGCAATGAACATCCTAGAAGGCGGAATAAATATTCAGCTCACTCCCTACTAGACTATGGCTCTATATATTTGTAACATGAATTGTAATAGTGCTTTGGTGTCAACTTTTTATGTTTGAGGAAACATGACGAATCCTATTACCGGGATGAAACCTACAACTTCCGGCAGAGTGTTCGCTTGTTTATTTTCACATGAGAAAGTCATAGGGTTCGCAGCCGAGAAACGAGGCCACTATATTCAGAGGGGAGAACTTAATATGGATCTGACCACTGTAGCACTGAGGCTCATGAACATGATGAAAAGGGATAAAATCAAGCTTACAATAGTTTTACTAATACATAGTATATACACAGTATGAGCATATATACATAAACACTATAAAACAGGGTAGAATAGAATGTTCAACTGGTTTAACCTGCAGCCAAGAGGCCCAATACTGAAGACAAAAGAAATATTTACTTGTTGCAACTATATTCAAAGGAAATTGCAGTAAAATACAGCACATGTTGTGTCTTTTATTAAAAATATAGTGTTCATGTAATCTGAGCTTCAGTGACCACTTCGCGGCAATGTAGCAGATATGCTACAAATATATTTATGAAATTATTCAATACACACAAACGAATTTATACAAACACACAAATACGATATGAAAAGACTGCCTTATGTCAAATTATAATATACTAAAACTTATACCCTAGAGCGCTTTACAAAGATAGAACATTGTCACGAACTTAGAGCTTTAAAACTTACCGAAATCACTGTGATTTGGACATCATTTTCTCGGTCTAAAAGCCACTTTGGTAAAAATTTTCGCCATTACAACAATGTCAACAACGTGGGCTGTATTGCATTGTGGGTAAAAGAAGAAACTAGACCCAGACTGCGAAAAATTCGCGCACTTTTCTATATGTGGAAATTGTATTTTCGTATAAAAAGTAATCCACGGGCGTCCAAAAGGGACAAAATTATGAACACACACAGTGACACAATTAAGTCCAATGGCAATGCTTGTAAACACTATGAAAGCTCACACATGTAATACGAAAAGCTCACAAAAGACATTCGAACCACGCGCAAATAAGCCGAACCTCTCCGCACACAAGTCGAAATGTCACACACACAATACGAACCTCTCACACACAAGTCGAAATGTCGCACACAAAAAAGTCAAACTTTCTTCGTGGGGGGTTCGGCAAATTAGCATGTTAATTTATTTAGGACGAAAAAATTTGCAACATTTCCGAACTTTGTTTTATACGGCGGGAGATTAGAATGTTGCGATTTCCCGCGTTTTAACTACAAAGTACTCTTTTGGTTCACGTGTTTGGCTTAGCATGGAAGAGGATAACTTGCATGTGACGGAAGATAGAATTCAGTCGTTGGTCCAGGGAATAGTTGGCGAACTATTTGTCCCAGATAATAGGCCCAGGCAAGATCAGCAATTTGGTGCCACTGAAACTTGCCGAGAACTAGACTGAGCTGATAACGGGAAACGTTGACGCCGAGAAACAGTGTAAATAGTCCTGTTGTTACTTCCTCGACATTGTGTAGTCTTTGCAGGTCGACTTTATATTCGTTCTTTTCAGAAGAGGTTTTAACTGTATTGGCGTGATTAACAATCTTTGCACGGCGTCGAGTATTAATACAACGACTCCGCCAGACCACGTTGTCTCGTTGGTCCAGGGCCAGATCTTTGTTGCACGCCATAGTTTAAATTGCTCTTTTGTGCTGTTTCCTTACTGACGCCTGTATTTAAACTTGAACTCGTACACGAAGTCAATGAAGTAATAACAGGACCATTCAGACACTGCCGGTGTCCCAGTTGATTTGGACCCCCGTAGATATGGACCCCCCGGTCCAAATCTACTAGTGGATATGGACCCCCGGGGGTCCAAATCTACTAGTATATATGGACCCCCGTTGGCGGATTTGGACCCCCCTTCAAAAGTTAAATATATGTAATGAAGGCCAGTATGAATGGCATTGTTGTTATCAGCTCTAGTTCTCGGCAAGCAAAATCGAATGTTTATTTCATGATCATCTTCAGTGGCACCAAATTGCTAATCTTGCCTGGGCCTATTGTCTGGGACAAATAGTTCGCCAACTATCCCCCGGACCAACGACTGAATTATATCTTCCGTCACATGCAAGTATCCTCTTCCATGTTGTTGTATGCGATGTAAAGTATCCTTATTCAAGCCAAACACGTGAGCCAAAAGAGTGCTTTGTAGATAAAATGCGGGAAATCGCAACATTCTATTCTCCCGCCGTAAACAAAGTGCGGAAATGTATGCAATTTTTTTCGTCCTCAATAAATTAACATACTAATTTCCCAAACCCCCACGAAGAAAGTTTGACTTTTTTGTGTGCGACATTTCGACTTGTGTGTGAGGTTCGTATTGTGTGTGAGACATTTCGACTTGTGTGTGAGAGGTTCGGCTTATTTGCGCGTGGTTCGAATGTCTTTTGTGAGCGTTTCGTGTTACATGTGTGAACTTTCATAGTTTTTACAAGCATTGGACTTAATTGTGTGTGTGTTAAGTAATTTTGTCCCTTTTGGACGCCCATAGTAATCGTCTAGTTAGGGTCAAATAAAGAATACGTGACAAACGTCATCTGGCGACGTCATCAGCTAGCTGATGTGCAGGCTGTCCCGCATGCCTTGCCACGTGACTGTCAGGAAAGAGCCTGGGAACGAGGTTGCGTGACTGTGCGCGTGAAACATCTGAAAATGTGGAAACATGGTGGAAGGACAACTGATATTGGATAATTAGTTATCTACAGGGCCGTCAGAAACGTGGGGGGAGACTAGGGGCCCAATAATTCCTTCATCAAGGATTGTATTTCTTTTCAGACTTTATTTCGTACTTGCATGGGCAAATTTACAATCAACGTATCCGTGACAGTTCGTCACATTGTCATTGCATGGTGATATAGTGTATATATGAGTAGGGATAGAAACAATTCATTCATGCATGCAGCAGCGTAGCCAGCTCGATAATTGGGGGGGCATATTCATATATTCGTGTTCACAAACCTTAAAAACAATCAATTTCAAAAGAAATTAATAATGCAGAATACGAATATATGAATATGGACCCCCCCCCCAATTATCGAGCTGGTTACGCCGCTGCATGCATGTGCTTGCCAATAAAGCGGACGTTGTTTCAAAACTGGGGGAGTGTGAATGAAAATAGCCTGGGGACGAGGTTGGGGACGAGGTTGTAAAAAGTTACAAAGTGTATTGCAAAACCCTGAATTTTTAATGCAAGAACTTCACAAGCTAGCTTGATAAATAAAAATTCCTCTCAGGAAATACGGATAATGCTCTTCTGAGGCTTCGGAAACGCAATTTTTCTGGGGGAGATTAATCGTCTGGGTTGAGTTTCCATGTAACCGACTTACAGCACTGATCCGTATTCCAACAAATAAAAACGACAATGACAGAAATTGTGACTTATGTCCAATAATCTATATGCATCTGGGGCCGGTTGTATAAAAAAGTGATGAAAGTTAACTGTAGTTAGTGGAAACGTCATCCAATAAGAAGCGCGTATTTGAGAGTTAATCATTTTTTAACTACAAAATAGTGATTAAAAAAGTGATTAAGAGTTTTATACAACCGACCCCTGAAGAAGAAATGTCCATATCAAAACTATTATAACTGTGGGGTCTATAGGATCTCAAACCACATAGACAATGAATCGATGATTACATTATACTGAATGATTACATCATACCATGATTACATCATATCAGTCACGCACAGCTGTAATACGATCCGATTTACATAAATTCCAGCAATTCTGGAGCAGAAAAAGGGCAGCGAATAGCAATAAAATATGACAGTTAGCGAAATGCTAAAGTCCAATGTTTGATGAATATACAAAAATTGTCATCTTGTTGTAATTAAGATGCAATAATAGTAAACTGTTTCTTCGTATGAACGTGCTTGTTCTGAATTTGCATCTATTGCAGATAATGCATATCAGTTTAACTTTAATTAAGAGGGCAAATGATTGTGTCAAACATTTTTCGGACATAACATTTTTCACTAACTTTCAAATTAATGTACCGTAATTTGTAAAATATTTCGGTCATATTCTCGTAAATTTATCAAAATTTTTGCTATAACTATCACTTTATATTCACAGCCACTCAAATATTTTCGCAGACTACGAAAACAATTTCCCGATAAATCCGTTATTTTGTCGACAAGATGTTTTCAAGGGGAGGCGGGAGGGGGCGGTTCACAACCTTGTCGGAAAATGAATATGAGTCGGACATTAACTTGCTTAGGGTAAAATTAAAAGAATTGGAAGGCGTAGTGCGGAATCAAGATGAAGTTAATCGCCGAATTATCGAGGAGAATGTATTTTTTTTAAATCAAAGTTATTATTCCTCGAGAAGCTAGTGCTTAATATGCCCCAAGGCTATCAGAACAAAGGTAGTGGATCAGGTAACCCAATTAGCATTACAGAGGAATTGCCAACGCGTGACAGTGACCAACTTAGTAGCTTGAATAAAAATAGTTTGAGCTCGTCTCGCGGTACTAACGACAGCCTATCTCGTGATGGCGAACTAAGTGCTAATCTAACTGTAAATAATATTGATCTTCAACAATCTATAGTCTCGAATACTATTGATATTGACCCTAGGAATTCGAGCTTTAACGTTGTTGGAACACGCACACCTCAGGAACAAAATCAAATCCCATTACATGTTAGACAACAAGCCACTGAGGTGAATACTAGTAATATCGACCTTAGTAACCTGAGTCAACAACTCAATGACCCGAATA